>NW_006499036.1:587930-681104 GCF_000471905.2 Amborella trichopoda
CATCATTTTTCATGTCAAAACAGAAATTGTAAAGAAAGATGACTTTACCCTTTTTTGGTGGTTGAATAATCGAAAATTTTAAATTTTTGGTTCTTCAAGAATCGAAAAAAGTTTTCTCTCTCTTGTGGTATATTTTCTCTACCCCTTTGAAGTCATAGTTACCGCTAAAATCAAAAGGGAACAACTAGTTTGAGCCCCTAAATTTAGAAGAAATCTTAGGTATTATGAGATTAGGAGAAATCTTAGGGATTGTGAGATTAAAAGATTAGAAGAAATCTTGCAGTGTATTCTCTCTCTACCTCTTTGAAGTCATGGTTATCCATTAAAATCAGGGGGAAACAGCTAGTTTGAGCCGCTAAATGTAGGAGAAATCTCAAGAATTATGAACTTACACAAAAAAAAGACACTGGGTGAAGGGAAGAGAGAGAGTTTAGAAAAAACATCATTTTTACCCATGTAATGTAGAGAGAGAGTTGTGGAGCGGCTGCAGATTGCCATCGGAAAACCAAAGTCACTACTAGTTGTACGATACTCTTCACACTGCATATTGATTTTGTCTTTGATATGTTCATCTTGTACAAGCCTTGCAAGGGCATGAACTAATCTTGTTGTCACATTTGATTGCTTCGAGGCAGATGTTTGAAAGAAATAATTTGGGTTAAGATAGAAGCTAACTGCATGTATGGAGCTATAAGTTGACATTGCCACTTATCATCAATAATTTTCAGATAAGTTTCATATACATATTTCATGTTCTTAAGCCTATACTTTATCTCATTTATAGCCCGATCCATTGCCTCATAAAAGTATCCCATTGCAGGCCTCTTCTCATTATCAGCTAGGCATAAAACTCTTAATAGTGGCTCAGTTACATCTACCACATGTTTACAATGCTTCCAAAAGAAAGAATAAAAAACTATCTCTGAGACCTCACTCTCGGCCCTCATTTTTGCATGTTGTGATTTCACCCATTCCTCAGAAGTAAACATTTTCTTTAAAGGAAGCATTGATTTCACCAGGCTTTCTAAACTAAGGAAGTTGGTGGCAAAGCATGTAATAGCTAGGCGAACCAACTCCCTTCCACAATAGTGTCGCATCATGCTCAAAACCAATGTGTGATCATATATATATATATATATATATATATATACTTTGTACCTTTTCTTGCCAATTGTAGGACCTCTGAAACATCCTGAAATTGAAAATCTTCTGGATATTTCTTTGGTTTTCCTATATCTTCCAAAATCAAATCTAGACAGTGAACAGCATATGTCGCCCAATACATGGTTTTGTACTTCTCAGCCAACATTAGTCCAACTGCCTTACAATTTGCTGCATTATCAGTTATGAATTGAACCACATATTGAGGGCTAATAAGTTTGAAAATATCATCAAACAAATTGAAATAAAGCTCATTAGCTTTTGATACATTAGAAGCATTCACTGACTTGATAAACATTGTACCCTTTGGGACAATAAACCAAAAAATTGGTCAAATTTCGATTTGCTCTATCTACCAACTCATCTACCATAATAGAACTTCCAGATGTTTTCCATGACTCCCTATACTCATCAAAAATGTTGGTGATCTCATTCACATTCTTTTGCAAAAGCTTGCACCTTAGGTCATGGTAACTTGGCATTTTATAACCAAGACCATCGACAGCTAGTGCATTGGCCATTAGTTGAAAATAGTGTAAATTTGCTGCATTAAATGGCATAGCAGTGTCATACATAAATTGAGCTACAACCATGTCGACCTGCTGAATAACTTCTTTCGTAGCCAAAGCAATTTTTATGCTTGGTTGTGCCCCAAGTGTGGTCCCAGGGGCAAAATAGCCCCTCATTCCTCCCTTCTGTAAAACACCACCTCCTCTACCATGACCTCTCTCATTTCCTTTCCCTCAAACTCTTCATCTTCCCTAATTGTTTGGGGTTTGCAAGGATTCCTAATGATATCATGAACTCTTTGCCTTTTTTTTTTTTGAAAGTTGATTTCATCCCTTGCTGCATTCGTAATTTAACATTTGCTGAAACTTTCTTACAAGGTGCAACATTACCTTGCACTCCGGCAAGATGTTGCTTTAATCGAAATATACCAGACCCTTTAATTAACCTAGCACAAAAAGTACATATGCACTTATTTTGATCCCCAGGAATCGCCATTACATATTCCCATGCAGGGTCCGAGGATCTAGAACTTTTTATTCCTAGTGATGGGGTCAATCCAGATCCAAAGCTTCACATGACTCACACATAGCTACAAAGAAATAATTCAAGATAATTTCAACTTAGACATTTCATTAACATCAAAAATTGATTTTACTTAGACGGACAATTATTTGAATGAAAGCACAAATAGTAAAAGATAACATGCTTTTCTAGTTCAAAACCACATTAGTGTAAAGAAATTAGTTGAGAGAAGAGTGTCCAAAATTCTCAATATGACGCAAATTTCGAGTTCTTCTGCCCAATTTAAAAACACTACCACAAATCGCAAGCATACCCAGCAAAATTTCAAATGAATATAACAATGGATAAATTACATACATTACCAAATACATCAAATAACTTATTTATGTTCCAAAGTGGAAAGATAATCCATACATTTCAAGTTTCAACAATGGAAGATAATCCATGTTCCCAAGACTTTAGATGTATTTCTTTGCTCTTTATGTTTCATTTATCATAACCTCAACTTATTTATTTTCCAAATATTTGTTCTCAAGTAGTTATTCTTCTATTTTTTTGGAATGAAAGCTACCTAAAAATAAATTAATGGGAGCCAAATCGAGCTTGTATTCTTGCACGGAAGCAACTCATCAGAACTACTTGAAAACAAAAAGAAACTTCTATCCTAAAAATAAACAAAAAACATACTAAATGAAATATGAATATGACACTTTTTTATGCTTTCGATATTCAAATAAATAGTCAAAATAAAAAATTCATTACCAAGCAATTATTCATAACATCACAAAAGAAAAGTACCCAAAAAAAGATTCTAGCACCATGGAAATAAAACGCCGAATTAATAGATATACAACAATCAAAGAGAACGAAGCATAAAAATATAAGTACATATGCTTGCCCTTTTTCAGTGTTATAAGGTTGTTGTTCTATGAAAAAACTCCTAATTTAGGGCAGAGCTACAAGACTTAGGAAGAGAAAGAGAGAGGGTATTATGTTTTGGGGAAGTATATAAGTTTTATGCAGTTGGGGAAGCATAAAAAGCTTTCCCTGAAGTCACACCCCAAAAATTCACTAGAAGTGGTGGTTTTCATACCCCAAAATCCTCATATAGATCATCTTGACCTCAAGATGTACGGATATGAGAAAAAATTGATTTAAACCCTTGCAAATGGTACATCTTATAATGTATTTTCTAGACTGTTAATTTTTAAGATTTTCAAGTGTTCATATATATGCTAAATCTACACTATTTTTTATGCTTTAAATTTTATAATTAAAGATGAAAATAAATTTTCAGGCCATTACAAAAATTTTCAGTATTGAAACATCTTTTGACGTTATCTTAAGGTGCACATGGCCTGTTGGAAAAGTGGTGGGTGAAATGGGGGCAAAAGATGGTATAATTTTGAAAGATTAGAAGCTCGAGCTCTTCGTAGTTTTGGGTACGTAGGAGCACCATCTCAAGAAGATATTTGCAAACCCCCCCCTTCGATACTCTTTTTTATGTACATAAGAAGGGAAATTCGTCCTTGAGATACAGTACAACAGAGAGGCCTCTTTGATGTTCTTAAGCTTTATGCACCCGAGCTTGGAACTCACACACTAGGTACTAGAGTCTTGATAGTTTGGAGAGAGAAAGAGACAAAATTGAGTAGAGAGAGAGAGAGAGGTTGGCCCAATGGTTTTTCTCTCTAGAATTGCAGAGAAAGGTGTGATGTTGAAAGGCTCAAAAATATGTTCTAAGTATATAATTCGTTTTTCTCCCTGGAATTGCAAAGAAAGTTGTGATGTTAAAAGGCTCAAAAATATGTTCTAAGTATATATAGCTTGTATGGGTAGAAAGGCCTTTTTTATAGAGCACCAAGAGGTTGCCCATTTAGTGTAGTTGTAGTGGTGGTTAGATGCACCACCAACAGCTATAAGTTACATGCACTTGTTCATTTAATATAGTGGTGGTTACATACACCACCAACATCTACAAGTTACATGTACTTGATGATTATTGTTACTAGCATCCATCTCATCAATAGTTAGATGACCGTTAGATGTCCCACACATGTCAATGACTAGATAACTGTTGTGCGCCATCAAGCGCCCTTGTGCCCACTCCCTCACCCTCGCACATGCACCATCTCTATCACATTTGTGTAAAAAGTATAATGCATGGGAATGCATGCTCTTAAATACAGTTCAATAAACTCTCTCTTCTTCAATGTGGGACTCAAACCCACAACTTTTTCTTCTACAAAAACAGCTTAGGAAAAACCCACAAAACTATATTGTTGTTTTCAATACATATAAGTAATACCAAAAATAACAATATTTTCCTCCACTATTTCAAAATAAAAATAAAAACATATAAAACATATTATTTGCATACCATGAAAGTATCTTTCGATTTGAACTTTCACATAGAGCGCGTTTGTTTTTCTAAAAGATATCAACTGGAAAGTTGAAAGTTTTTAAATATTCTGAAGAGTTCAATGTTTTGTTCTGAAAGTTTTAAATAAGTTCTGGATACTGTTTTTGATAACATATACATATTAGCCATATAAATATAAATATATAACATATATAACATAATATAATATATTTTATTAACATATATTTGTATTATATATAACATATAATATAAATTTTATTGTAATACAATATAAGATATTTACATATTATATATAATATATAGTATAATATAAAAGCTGGGATTAACCCACTAGTTCATATGAACATATGAGCCCAACAGCCCAGATTGAATCTGGGCCGATCTGACCATCACAGATGTCCAGTAGTGTTAGAGTTTTATTTACTTCTTTACAAATCCAAATCATTTGAAATTTTCAGCGTGTGTTTATAAAAAATATATGAATCTTTGAAAAATATCAAAAAAATAGTTTACATGAAATAAATTGATAAAAATACCCCCAAAAGGTTTCTGGGGGTATTTTGATCATATTGGTTTTTAGAATAAATTTTTTTATATTTTTATTAGGTGCACCTTGATGACAAAAACATACACCAAAAATTTTAAGTGATTTGGACTTGTAAAAAAATAAATAAAATTCAAGCACTACCGGACACCGTGATCGTCAGATCAGCCCAGATTCAATCTAAGGCGTTGGGCTCATATGTTCATATGAGTTAGTAGGCTAATCCTAGCTTTTTATTTATGTTATATTTATATATGAGAAATGATGCAATAGGACCCTCCTCTACCCATGTGTGTAGGACCCCAAAGGATCACCATTAAATTTGGCACGGATCTATAAAAAAGTCAAGTCCCACACGCATGTGATAACTTTTGTAGAGATCTATGCCAACTTTAATGGTGATCCTTTGGGGTTCTATACACATAGGTGGGGGAGGGGCCCTATAGGATAATATATAGTATAATATAAAATATTTCTATGCTATGTATATAATATTGTTATTCTTTATTATATTATATAATATTTATATTAATTATATATAATATAATAAATATATAATATATGTAATATATAATATTATATAAGATATTTAGATAATATATAATATACAATATAATAACATAAATATTACATAAATATATATTGAATATAATATATATATATAATATATATTATTATATTATTATATATATAAATATAATATAATTAATAAATATTATATATAGTCAATATATACTATATAATATAAATTATATTTATTTTATATAATATAATATAATATAATATAATAAATTATAATATTATATTATATAATATTATGTTACAGTAATATTATATGATATTAAATCATATTATTAATACTACTATTATGTATTTATATTATGCATGGTGAATAGTAGTCAACAAAAAAGTTCTAAAATATTAAGTTCCTACCCCCCTTTTGGAAATTAATCTTTCAAATCTTAACAGAGGAATGAGAACTTTTGTTAAAAGATTAGTTTATGAACTTTTCATGGAAAGTGTGAAACAAATACATAACTTTTTCAAAATCTGAAAGAATGGTTTTAGAAAAACAAACACACCCTTAGAGTGTACGCTACAAAGTTCATCACGTACCGTGGTAGCGTATAGCTTTGAACCAGATTGCTTTTCTAATATACCGAGAGTATGACTCACAAACAATATTCAACTCTGGTGTCTTTTTAGCTGCCAGTACGTTTTGGGCCATGTGCCTACATCCTGATGTCATAAGTACTCTAGAGATAAGTCCCATCTCATAAGAAGCAGCCTCACTTCCATACTTAAATAGGTGTATCTATCAAGAGTGCCACGGTATTTAAAACACTTCGATTAATATAAAGTTCATAGACAAAATTAAGACCTTAGCTCATCTTAAAAACGTACAGGTCATCACTAGACTTATCCATTGTATGGATTTTATATTAATGGGTGCCAATAATATTTTGTCATGTAGCGACCAAACTAATAATATGTAAAATTTGTTTTTACCACATTGAACCTAGAATTCTGAGGCTACAAAAGGCTAAGCTGGGTTCCCACTGTAGATGATTACTCAATAGATTCTAACCCCATTCCTTTTGATATCTAACTAATGTCATCCCTTGCAAGGCCTTTTGTCACAGGTTCAGGCAAATTTTCCTTTGTACTTACATATCCTACATAAATCACTTCATCCTCAATTAATATTTTAATAGAGTCATGCCTTCTCGCAATATGTGTACATTTTCCATTATCTACATCATTACAAGCTCTCGTAATAATAGATTGATTATCACAATATATTGGGATAGATATTGGTTTTGATCATAATAGAATGTTATATAACAAATTATTTAGTCATTCAGCCTCTTGTCGATAAAATCAATAGCAATAATTTCAGATTCCATAGTAGAGCGTAAAATATATACTTGTTTATTTGACCCCCATGATGTCGCACCACCCTTAGTGTAAATATCCATCCAGATATTGATAGTGAATATTGGATTTCTTTGTTCCAATTAGTATCACTATACCCTTCCAACACTCTGGGATAATCTATATATTTTATGCCATAATTGATAGTTCAATTCAAGTATCTTAGTACTTGAGATATAACATCCCAATACTCTCTACTTAGACAACCTATTATTTGAACACATTTTTTAGCACCTTGGGTCCCTGATGCAAAATAAAGGAGAAGTCGGTCAATAAAGCCCTGACCTACAGTATAACTTTTGACAGTCTAATAATTGCCCCATAACGGGTCAGAATATTCCTAAGGACTTCAAAAGGTCACCAACCAAGTTTCGTCGCAATCCGACATGTCTAAGGCAGTACAGACAAAGAAACAGTTTCAAAAAAATCAGTGTCTTACACCCTAAAACAGACCCAGTAACTAGAACTCTATTTTTGATGCGTCAAATCATTGTGGGATCATCGCCATTGGATCCACAATGGTCGAAACCCCTAAAGGTCAAGTTTCGGCTTAAACGGATGTTCCAGGACAAAGTTATGGGTGAAACATAACAAAGGGGTAGGTCGCACTCTATTGCCGTGCGGCCTCCCTACACCCATCTCCATTAAAGGAGACTGGTTTGCATAGTTATGAGCAGCAACTTCGAAGGCTCATATCTCACTCGTTACGAATCGAATCATGCTCAAATTTTGTGAGCTTGTTCGTCTCGTCAAGACGAGTGTTTTGATATGTGGCATACCCTGTGATGATGCCTGAGCAGGGAGAAAAACTAGAGAGAAGTTGGCAATTCGTGAAGACAGTTGCAGGAAAATCAACAGTAGCATAACCCACTCGAGTGGCCATATTATGGCGCTCGCGTACCCCATCGACACGAAACCAATTGCACCATATACGTAAGGCTGAGGCTATGTTTGGTCCGAACCCTGCGTATGATGAACGGTTGGATTTGACACACGAAGGCATCAAAGCTGCTGCAGATTCTGGCCGCCGAATTTCGAGATTCGGCCAAAAACCCAAGACGACGAAATCTTCTTTCGGGAACAAAATCGAGCTGCATTTGCTGCAGAGCGATCGTGACGGCATGCTCAGTGCAAATTAGTAAAGAAATCAAAGAAAAAAAATCAAGAAACAGGCACACTATAGATCGAAAGTTTTCAAGATTCATACGAATTTCAAGTTGCATGATCATGGCTTAAAAACGCGATCCATGATTTGAAGTTGTTACCAAATCGATCGTTATGTCGAAGCAACCCCGAATCATCTTTTGGCCAAACAGGCGCCGAAGCAACCCTGAAACATCCAAAATTAGGCTAGATTTTGAGCATCCAACCAGATTTGGGCCCAATTCTATATATACATGTCAAACCTAATTGTAAAGGGCTTCCCTCAGTTTTCAATCTCATGAAAAAAATTTGAGTTTTATATTGAAGTTGTGGGTGAGCCTTGAAGACAGAGGGAGGAGAGAGAAAAAAAAGTTTGGTACCCTTCAGTGAATGTAATTTCTCTCTCCTGCTCTTTTCTTTCTCTCTTTTCCCTTCTCCTCTATCTTTCTCTCTCCTCTCTCCTCTCTTCTTTCTCTCCTCCTCTCTTCTCTCTCCTCTTCTCTTCTCTCTCTTTCTCTCTCCTCCTCTCTATCTCTCTCTTTCCTCTTCTTCTCGTCTATCTTTCTCCCTCTTCCTCTTTCTATCTCTCGCTCTTCTCTCAACACGCACGGTAGTGGGCCATCGTTGTTCATGTCTTTCATCTCCTTCTTTCTTCTTTTCCTCTGCTTTCTTTCCTTACTCATCCTCCATTCTTTCCTTCCTGATCTTCTTTTTTCCCTTTCCTTCTCTCTCTTCTTTTCTTCCTTTCTCTTTCTTAACCTCTCTCTTCTTTCTTTCTCCTTGTTCTTTTCTCTCTCTTAGCTCCATTCATGCACGGCAGTGCCCATTGCAGGGCATGATGTTCTCTTTATCCTGGAACATACACAGTGGGCCGGGTCTTAACCCCGAGTGGCAGGTCAGGCCTCTGTCCAAGTTCCTCTTCCCTCATGTCGCACATGGCGATGCTCGTCACCATGCACAACATTCCTTTTTCCTAAACTCTGACAAGGACAGTGAACCCGGCCCTTTTCTTGAAGTGGCGGCCCAGGTCGTGTCCGAGTCCCTTCCTACACACACGGTGATGCCTATCGTCGCGTGTGACTTCTTCTTTTCTCTCTCTTATCATGGAAGGTAGAACCTCATCGTCGTCCATGTTCTCTTCTTCTCTCTCTCTCTCTTCTGTCATGGATGGTAGAACCTCATCGTCGTCCATATTTTCTTCTTCTCTCTCTCTTGTCATGGACTGTGGAACATCGTAGTCCATGTTTTTTTCTTCTCTCTCTCTCTCCTGTTATAGATGACGGAACCCTATCACTGTTCATGTTCTCTTCTTCTCTCTCTCTTGTCATGGACGGTGGACCCCCATTGTCGTCCATGTTCTCTTCTTCTCTCTCTCCTCTGTCATGGACGGTGGAACCCCATTACCGTCCATGTTTTCTTCTTTCTGTCTCTCTTGTGTCATAGAAGGTGGAACTCCATCACTGTCAATGTTTTCTTCTTCTTTCTCTTCCCTTTGTCATGGACGGAGGAACCTCATCGCCATCCATGCTTTCTTCTCTCTTATCTCGCTCCTGTCATGGATGGCGGAGCCCTATCGTCGTCTATGCTTCTCTTCTCTCTTTCTTCTCACTCTTCTCTTTTTCTATTTTCTCTTCCCTCTCTTCGTTCTCTCTCTTCTCTTTCTTTTCTTTTCTCTGTTCTCTCTTCTGTTTCTTCTCTTTTCCCTCCCTTCTCTCTTCTGTTTCTTTCTTTTCTTCCTTCTTCTCTCTTATGTTTCTTTTGTTTTCTCTCTATCTCTCTCTTCTGTCTCTCTCTATCTCTCTCTTCTTTCTTTTCTCTTCTTCTCTCTTCTCTCCTCTGATTCTCTTTCTCACCTCTCTCTTCCCCTCCTCTCTTCCCTCTTTTCTCTCTTTTCTTTATTCTCTCCCCTTCTTCTCTTCTTCTTCTTTTCTCTATTTCCCCTCTTTCCCTCTTCTTTCTCATTCTTCTCTTCTCTTCTACTATTTTGTATCTTCTCCATCATCTATTTTCTTTTCTCCCTCTCTTTCTTCTCTCTCTTATTTCTTCTTCCTCTCTTGTTTGATCAAGGAAGGTTAAGATTAGCACTATCATGGTAGTCCCGTCGTTGAGTAGTATTGCCGCCGTGCTGGTCTGAGTTACTGTGCCCATCTTGGTGCCACGACATGCTAGCCATTGTGTCGGGCTGGTTGGCGTTGGTCTTTTCGTCGAGTAGTATTGCCGTCGTGCCAGTTTGAGTTACCGTGCCTGTCTTGTTACCATGTCAGGTCAATCACCATACTGGTCTAGCTACTGTGTCAGTCTAGCCACCTGGTCAAATCTCTCTTTCTTTTCTTCTATTCCTATTATATTCTTCGTCTTTTTTTTCTGTTATCATCCGCAATCTTCATCTCATTCCTTTCCTTCTTCTTTCGAATGTGCACGTTTATGTACATTCGCCCAAAGACAAGGTAGGGTCCATTGGCCCACTTGTATTATAAAATTAACCATGTATGTGTGATTGTAGAAACATGAGAGTAAAGGTCAAGGGAGGCAATTTTGAACCACTTGAAGGACTAGGGGGCTTTCCGTCATGATCTAAGAGGGCGTCCATGTGAGTCAGCCCGAGTGAGTCAAGGACCCAGGTGAGGTGTGTCCCGCCTCAAATTAAATTCTTCTCTCATCGGTTGGTATACTTACCCTTGTTTCTTGACAAGGCTCTCAAGAGAGCGGTCTCAAGTCTCGGGTTCCCCTGAAACCCGAGACACGTGCCACCAGGTCATCCCGACTCGGAGGGCAAGATCGAGGCAGCTAACCATTTTTGGCTCATTGCGCTAACGACTGAACTCGTTGGGGCTCGTTGGCTTGGCGACTCCACTAGGGACTTACTACCCCTTCTTCGGATCATCCTTGTTTGGCTAGTCTCCCCTTTGTTTTTTGCTTTTTTTCACACACATGGCTTCTGAGTTTCTTAGCGCATTCATCTGGATTGGGGATTTTCTCATATCCACATTTGCGACCGTCCCCCGAGAACAAGTTCCTCAAACTCCGTTCCCAACTTTCCTTTTGAGCAAAGACCTAGTGTATAACTCCCAGATCTTAACCTGAATAGGTGTAAGCAGGGACTTAAAGGTATCTAACTCCCCATCTCCTAGCTCGGGTGGAATCTCTACCAAAGCACTCTGCATTGGCCGCACGTCTGCAGCCACTTACAGCATGCACCCTGTCACCTACAAGTCACTTGCCAATTGTATTGTCAAGGTATGCCCAAAGGCTGCCTAGTCCCTTTTGCAAAAGGCTAGGAAACTGTCGTTCCTTCTATGGGTCGCCGCAAGGCTACAACCCACATTCCTACACCACCTCGGGTCTCTATGCTTAGAGGCTCAACACGCACACACATACCCTAAGGCTCGTGGATCATCTACTCAAGTCACACCTCGGGGCACCCTTGTGTTTCCTCGAGTAAGTGTCCAGGAACAGGCCTCCTTGGGCCAAAACCTGTACATCTGCATGTGCACCCACCCCTCAGGGCAACGTCATCGCTGCGCCAACCCGAGTACATGGAAGATGACCTCCTCGTTCTCCTACTCGGCACACACTAGCGAACCCTGTAAGGGGAAGGCTTCCACTTGTTCTCTTACAGACACCTGCTCACAGCTCTCGACCTTCTAAGGCCAAACAACTTGTTCGAGCTTGGGCTAACTGCCAAGTCACCCGTGATCCCTCTTCAAGGGGTGCACATGTGCCGCCTTCTTAGACCGCTCCTTGCTCCCTACTCAGGCACTGTCATGAGTCGATCCTTCCCCTGCCTGCTCCTTCTTTTTCGGGCAAGCACCTCCAGTCCTAGTACTCGAAGACTTTCCCTAAGAGTACCATCTTGAGCCAGCCCCATCAGCGTGGTCATGCTCTGGAGCCCATAAGAGAGCTCGGGACAAAGACCTGATGGGAGATCAAGTCCTTCATTCTCCCTAGCCCAGGTTGACCCCAGTTCCATTGCTTCACCTGATGGAGACGGCTCTCTCTTGTGCAAGAAGGGCCAACCAACTGCAATCTCGATCGTAGTTTTGGCATGAGGTCCATCAAACCCTCAAAGCCAAACGCTACAAGGGTCTGCAAATCTTGACCAGGGAAGCCTCTCGAACAGTCAAGGCAGCCAGTTCTGACTACCCTCTTCAACTTAGCCCCTTCTACCCTCTTCAGATGACAGAGCTCGAAAAAGAGGTGTGTGAATCCTGCACAGTGGTTAGCGCCATAAAAGATGACCCGACCACCAGTAGCCACCATCCCAAGACCGTCGAGAACCGATCCTCACACGATCGGCATATAAAACTCGAGTTCAGTCGGGGCATGCTGAGCCTTTGCTGACTGATTTGCCACGTACAAACCGCCAAGCTCGGAAGCCCTCAACTGCACCTAAGGCTGACCTCCCTAGAGAAACGGTCAGCGTTATGGTTGTTACAGAGCCTAACGACTCCCAGGAGGAACGCATGGATAGGTTCGAGCAGATGGTGCGAGCGATGATGGAGAAGATTGATCGCATGGAAAGCACGCGGTCCCCATTCAATGTATCAAGTCATGAAGCAAACTCCCATGACTCAGATGATGCAGCTCCAAGGCAGCCTCCTCCTCTTGCCTTACAAGACAATTCCGTCCCTCACCCTGTCTCACAGGCAGACATTGACGCTGTGGTAACCCACAGCTTAAAGAGCAGACAGATCCCGAGAATGCAGGGTACAACGCTTTACCAAAAGCCATACCCCTCTTACATTGATCAGGTTCCATTTCCCTTAGACTACAAAAAGGGGAAGTTTCCCCTGTTCAATGGTACGACATCCCTGCACCAGCATTTCACGCATTTCCAAGCGGCATCTCAAGAGACAGCGGCTTAGTTCATTGAAACTCTTGAGGGCCCAGCCTTTCGGTGGTATGCTCAGCTTCCCCCAAATTCAGTACATACTTGGGAGGACATGGAGAAACTGTTTCACCAATGCTTCTATGAGGTCAAGAGAGAGGTCCAAAACATCGAGCTCCTCACCTTGACTCAGGAACCTGACGAACCAGTGGATCAATTCATATCAAGATGGAGAGATTTGGCTGCTCGCCATCCTAATCCCATGCCTGAGAAGGAAGCGGTCCAACCTTGTGTGCGAAACATGCCACCTAAGATCGCCCTACATGTTGAGGCCTCCAATCCAACCTCCATGTCAGAGCTGATCTCAAAGCCAGTTCGCATAAAGAGCTTGTCATGTCACCATAGTGGGTCACGACAATACTCTTCCGACTCAAGAAATAACCAGGGCAATGGAAATTCTCGAATCAACGCCAGGGGTAACCAGCAAAAAGGAGTGTTCAGTGCAGCCGTCACTGTAAGAAATTCAAAGAAGATTGCCTCTCAGACTTTAGACCTCTCCAAAGGGGTAGGCACAGTAAAGACATCGCCTCATGGTGCCAAGCAGCAGCAATCATACAACCGAGTACCTCCACTTGCGAACCTTAATCGAGATGATTATTGGACCAGGCATAAGAATAAATTCTATCCTTTTGAAAAGGAATGGGTTTCTGTGCTACTTCGACTATTACTGGAGCAGAACATGATCGAGTTGCCTGAAAGCAAGTTTCCTAATGAAGTTGGATTCGACACCCATGCGAACGACTGTGCTTATCATCGAAGGATAAACCACCCCATGGAGGAATGCTACATACTTAAAGAAATCATCGAGGCTTTGATCCAGAAGGGTCAAATAAAACTCAAAGAACTTAAGAAAGCAATTGGGGCAACTGAGGCTTCCCACGCGGTAACAATACAAGAGGAAAGCAAAGGCCCACACTCTTTTGACGAGCTGTCGTCTGATCTCCATCATGCTTTGTTTGGTATGATGTTCCAATAGGGACTCATCACACCAAAGCCGGCAAGGCAGCCTAAGCGCCTTTCTCAGGGAACCAAAAATCATTGGTGCCCGTATCATCAGATATGGGACCACAAGCAAAGTGAATGCTATGGGTTCGAAGCCATAGCCGTAAAGAAGGTGCAAAGAGGTCACATTGCTTACACCATCATGGAACAACACCCACAAGTCAGTGACCCCGTCCATGAGGATACTTCAGTGCAAGAATCTCTTGATGCCACTGATCCTATTGAACCCTCGACTTCCCAACCATGGAGGGTTTACCACTGGCGAAGCAGACTCAAGTCCTTAAAGCGAGAAGTAGTTCATCAGGCTAGGGCTGTTGACAAACATAGCAAGGTGAATCAAGCACTTCCTAAAGAAACCAGGAGGAGACGAGGGACAAGGGATGCTCGTCGGAAGAACAAGATTCCTCAACCGATAGTCGAGCAAGACTTTCTCAGTCCTCTTCCCCCATTGTCAACCTTATAGGACTTCATGCCCAACACAATTATTCTTCCTCCCTCGTCTCACCAAGAGGACACCCCTGAGCCATCTTCTACTCGAGGCACGTCTAATGAGGGTGTTGACATTAAAAGCACCCCCCACGGTCTGAGCAAGGGAAAGACCCAAAAGATCCCCCGCATACATTCAACTCTGGTGATGACGTAAAAGGCCGCCCAAATCCACCGATGAGGGAAATTACCTTAAAATTCCCTCACTTCTTCTTCTTCTCCCCCTTCCTCTTCTATGTCTCCTGCATGTACAACTCGAGAATGTCCAGACTTCGAGGCCCTTAACAGAGAACTCGAAGGAGCCAATATAAGTAAGACACACCGGAGGTGCCTGAGAAAGACGCTAGACTAGGTAGCTGGATTCCTAACAGTTACTGACGCCTTGGCGGCTCGAGCCAAGTCAAAGCCATCATCTTCTATTGGGAAGCACAAGAAGTCAAAGCCGAAGAAACCTCAGTGGCCTCCTGAGCCCGACTTTGACCAGAGACTGAGAGAATCAAGAGGGCAAAGCTTCTAGTCTCAGGAAGTCTTTCACATGGTGTAAATCTCAGAAGCATCACTCAGCACGGGGCAAATGAGCTTGAGATCGGGGAAAACGCTGGAACCTCCACCTCAAAAGCTAGGCATCTTAAAGTTTCCTAGTCCACCACTTCTTCCTCACCCATTCTCAAGCTCTCTAGACTCCTTCCTCGCCCAAATACCCCAGACAATCCACCCATCCTCCAATTTCTTGGGATGCCTCTAGTCCCATATACCCAACCACCTCCTAAGCCTTAACCTCAAATCGCCACTCCACTAAAACAAATCCCTATCACCCAGACCACCCAAACCAAGCTGGCTACACGACCAATCCAGCTAGCAGCCCAAAATAAACCTCCTCCACTTAAACCTGTTCCTCAACCTACTATAGCACCCAAACCAGTGGCAAGACCAAGAGCACAAAAGGCTGATAAGGAAAAGGTGAAATATGATGTGATAGGGAACTTGAGGAAGCTTCTAGCCCTAGTCAGCATCTATGATTCTCTCATGCTCTAAAGGGATTACCGTATGGCTCTGGTTCAGACTCTTTTCAATCAAGAGGTGTACGAGACCGAGGTGGAACCCATTGAGGTGGACCCAGCAATCTTGACTGAATGTATGGCGATCACCTTCTCAGAGGATGATCTGCAATTGGGAGAAAAATTTCACAATCGCCCTCTCATGAAGACGTTGAGGACATCGGGCGAACACTGGTGAACATGTTCAAAGAAGAGGAAAGACAAGGAAAAATTCTCCCTCTAACTCCCCTTCGTCCTAGCATGCCATTCACTAACCCTGAAGAAATGCCATCTTCACCTGAGATGAGGTTTCCCCCTCTGCTTCTAGTCCAGAGCCACTTTGCAAGAAGAGGAACCAGAGGTCACTCCTGAGATTGAGGAAGTTATGGGGACAGAACTCCCGACTCCAATGGTCACCTACACGTCGGACCATCAAAAAGTCTTGCATATCCCTATTGCACTCTTGAAAGTAGGATTGGTGCGCCAACCACCCTGGAAAGTACTCCAAACCCAAATTGCCATAAGCAAAGTGGATGCTCCTCATCCCACTACAGGATTAGTTCAGACTAGTAGTCAGCCACAAGTCCTGTGCTTCCCTGATTCTTTGGGAGGGGAGTAGTTGGAAAAAGACAACCTTCTCTCCCTCAAGAGCAGGATCCCTTGGCAGAGTTAAGAAATGAAGTTTGTAGTCTCCAGAGCCAATTGGAGGTTATGCACATTGCTTAAAAGCATCTAAAGGAGTTTGTGCCTGAGACCAAGAGCTACGATGAACTTGAAGTGAATGTGCCTTGAGCAAAAGCTAAAGCCCCTCCTGATTGGACTATTTATAGTGAGCAAGCTCATCAAATAATGAGGAAAATGAATTATGAGCCCCTGCCCAACCAAACGTTAAAAGGAGAAGAGGCAACCGATCTCCCATTTGAGGTCATTGAAGCCACAACAGCTTGTCGCAAGATGATGCAAGGCATAGGGTATTTTATCTTGTCCTCTTAAGACAATGAACATTTTGTAAGGCGGTCAAGCTCAAAAGAAGGGAATGAAGTGCAATGAAGCAAAAGAAGAATGAAATCATGCAGCAAAAGGAGCCAGAGGAGAAAAAGAGGCATTTCATTTATAAATTCAAAACTTTTACAAGTGTTGAAATATAACAAAGAAAGGACACTCTAAAAAACGATCAATGATCTTATTGATCTCATCTCTAGATGCTGCAGAAGAAGCCTCGACATGCTGAATACGCTCCTTCAGTTCAACCACCATTTGAGCCTCCTGTTCCACGGAGACGGTTTTCGACTCGATGGCGCGAATGAGCTTTGATAGGTCCTCAACCAAAGAGGTATCCAATGCCTTCCTCTGATTCATCTCCCTCTCAAGATCATCAAATTCGCTCCTCAGCCTTCGCATCTCCATGCTTATGGCTATCATCCTGTTAAAAAAGCTCTTCCTTCCATCTTGAGATCGAGTTGATGAGCAACCACAACAGGCTTCTTCTATGCGCAGGAATCTATTCCCTCATGACGACGTGTGATTGACGACTCCAAGGAAGCCGGCCTGCTTGTTTCTACCTCATGATGCAACCTTCCCAATCTCCAGCTCTCTAAATCATTTAAAGTAGCATCAAAAAGAGAGAGGACTTCTTGGGCGTTCCCCGAAATAGTGGTCGCAAGGGAGAACTCCCTGAGTTTGGCCAATGCCTCGCCCAGCTCAACAAGAGGCTACTTTTCTTAAGCTTTGAAGACCTGCATGGAGCATGTCCACAATCACGTCAAATACCCCGAGGAAAATAGGTAGGGACGGTACTGTTGGGTCGGCCACCACGAAAGGATCTTCGGTTTGAGGGCTGGGCTCGAAGGGATGATAACCATGTGAGTCACTGGCTCTGCTGGAGAAATCGCGAAGACCAAAGCCTTAGTCTTTTTGGATTCAAAGAGAGCTCTGTCTCAAGCTGCTCAATCCCCTCAGCATTAGTCTCCTCAGCGTTAACCTCCTCACCTTGACCTTCACCTGCTGAGGCCACCACTCCAGTCTCAGCTTGCTCCAAAGTAACCTCGTCCCCTTGTCTCTCACCCTCTGGCATGGCCTTGATAAGTTCTAGGCCAGCATCTCTTCCTTGTTCTTCACCTTTTTGAACTGTCACTTTAGCCTCGACAAGTTCACAGGCTACTTTCTCCCCGTGACCTTCAGCTTTAGCCGCAGCCTCTTCTACCTGGTCTGCATCACCCACAGCCAGAACCTCTGCTACAAAAAGCTCAACCCCCTCATCTTCATGACCTGTGCACTCTAGGGTAGCAGCCTCTTGATGTTCAAGTCCCTCACTAACCATAGGCCCCTCCTCTTGAAAGATGCTTGAGCCCTCACTATCCATGACCACAACCCCAGTCTTAGTCAGAGCAGCAACTTCCTGAGGGTAAGAGGCCCTATCAATGTCAGGTTCCTCGCCTTGAGTATTAACAGTGGGCCTTCAGCCCCAATAATCTCCATTGGAACTAGATCTGACTCAGGAATCACCCATGGTGTCACGATCCTTCCGCCGTCCCCTTTACCATGCTCACTGGAAGGCAGCCGAGAGCATGTCCATGAACCAGAGGTAACGAATGCCACTCAGGTCGGAGTGCGCTCATCGCTTTGATAAAATGGTACACAAAGCAAACCATGGCAAGGAATTAAAAACAAAGATTCAAAGAGGCAGAACAACATCCAGAAATAGAAATCTTATACACCAAAAATCCACAATGAAATTCTTCCACAACATTACAGCTCAGTTAAGGGCATCAGGGCTCAATAGTGCATGTGTTCCACAATAAACAATAACTAGGGCCAAATTGCCCACAAAACATACAATGGGGGAAGGTGTCTTCGTTAGCTTCAGATCTCAACTGTCAACTGCTTCTACTAAGTTATGTCTTCCAACTGTGACTCTTGCTCTACAGAGATGGTAAAATAATAGTAAGTAAGTCTAGATACTAAGCATCATTAATAAATCCATCACAGTATAATTATCAGATAAATCAGAAATCTCATCAATGCATCAATCACAGGCATCATTTCAGGTATCATAATTCTTATTCAATTAATACAATAATTATGATTCACATTCACAATGCAAATAACAGATATTCAAAAAACCTTTCCTTAATGAACACTATCATGGTACATATCAATCATGCACTTCGCATTATCACTCATTCATCTATAACCAAACCCATTCCACATTAGACGTTCTTGTCTCAAGAGGGTATACTCTTGCTTTATCATAGAGCACATTTTCATTCACAATAAACAAATGGTCAGGCCATGAAATACACCCAAAACATGTACCTCACTGGTATCAGTCACATAAGTAGGCCCTGCAATACTCTCAAAGTAGGCACCTCTCCATCTCAATTTAGGCCATGCAATACGCACAAAACATGCCAAAGAATGCTCATAACACTAATCACATCCGTCACATAATAGGCCTTGCAATACTCTCAAAGCAAGCACCCATTCATATCAATCTTGGTCATGTAATACATACAAAGCATGCCAAAGAATGCTCATAGCATCAGTCACTTCAGTCGCACTACCAATGGGTGACCCATTGCGTAGCGCTCAATACCTCAGTTTCATAACAGAACAGTACCTACTACTAAACGGCGACCTATAGCGTAGTGGTCGATATCACAACAGTATCCACTACCGGTGAGTGTCCCACCACATAGTGGCCAATATCAATATAAGCAGTGGCCATTCATCACAGTATCATAACAATATCCACTACTAGTGAGTGGAACAACTGTGACGTCCTCGTAGGAACAGAGCACTATTTTCAAATAGTGGAGAGTTTTAGTGTGGTTCAGAAGTTGATTACAAAATAGACCTTGCATAAAGCTTATATGAAGGTGAAAAGAACACATTTGAACAGATTTTGAGTGCAAACCCATTTTTTTCTACAACAGGCACAAATATGAAAATCTCCGTGTTATATAAAAGTGACGTACCCCCTTTCGTGGAGGCATAACTCCCAATCTAGGGAGAATCTCAAAATGATTAAAACTTGCAACTCTAATCTTACACACAGACCTTTAAAATGGTAGTGGTTTTAAGGTTTTTTGATGACATTCGATAGGCCAAATTCTTGACACAATGTGAGTGACAGTTGCTGGAATTTTCTACCACTATGAACAGTAGTATACCCTCACATTTTGGGGTATAACTCTCAATCTACAGGGATTTTTAGAAAGAGTTAAACATGAAACGTTTAGTACATTCACATATATTTCAAGTGGAAGTGATTTGGAAGAATTCGGACACCATTTGGTTAGTCAAAACTTGTGAATATAGATGTATCATCTGTGAAATCCAATGAAATCAGCTAACAATGACATATATCCACAATTTAATGCATAGATCAACATTTATGAAGAATTTGGACAGGGTTAAAACATAAACATCAAAATCGACACATGTATTTATCAAATTACGGTGATTTGAGAACATTTGGATATCATTTAATAGGTCAAACGTTTGGTACAAAAAGACTAACAGTCCACATTTTGAAGCATAATTTCTCATCTATGGGAAATTTCAAAATGATATAACGAGAAAAGTTGAAGTAGACAACCATATTATTCATTCAAAATCGTTTTAGGTCCATTTGGATGCCGTTTTGCGATCGAAAGGTCCGATGCAAGGACCGTCACAGTTCTGGAAATTCATCTTCTCAAGTTTAACCCACATTCAAGAACAATCAATATTGCATAAGCCAAAGCAACTCTTGATGTGAAACCAAGTACATAATAAATTATTCCAATAAGTGAACTACTTCACACATTTCCACCACAAATGAAATCATATACATGGCTCAATCAATCATGGGACCTGAGATTTCAAGCTCATCTCATACATGTCATCCTAACATTTTTCCCCAATTTTAAACACTTCACATAAATACCTAAAATTTAATGATGCATAATAGCTAGAATCACTTACCTAATGCTCACGGTGCTCTTAAACTCCACACACAGACCATTTCAACCTTCTTGGCAAGGCTCCCCAATGGCAGCAGCAAAGGATTCTCCCTTGGGCTCTAGAGAGAGAAAGTTGAGAAGAGAAGAAGGGAGATGAGAAAAATCACGAAGGGGTGAAGAAGAGTGGTGTTCAAGTACTCGTGGGTAGGTGGGGTTCACTGTTGCTGACAGGGTAGGTGAGGTCCACGTGGCTGGGGGGTGGTGTTGACAGTTTTACAAATTGACCAAACACAAACGGTGCTACGCTCTTTCCACGAACGGCGTCGCTCACTCATGGCAGTGGCACTCGCGACGATGCTCTCCCATTTCACAGACGGCCATGGGTCCTTATATACGTGCGATGATGCTCCAATCGGCGCTGGGTTCTTCCCTAACAGGCGCTAGGCTTCTTACACAGCCGACGCTACGCCTTCTTACACAGACGGTGCTCTGCCTTCTTACAGAGGCAGCGTTATGCCTTCTTACACAGCCGACACTATGCCTTCACTTCATGCAGACGACGCTAGGCCAATTCACGCACGGCGATGGCCTTTACATGGGAGGCAGTGTGCCTTCTTCCTTAGCGTCAGGCGTGTGTTTCCTTCTCTTATCTCTATTGCCGTGAGCGTCTCAAGTCCAAAAAATTCATGGTCCTTACATCATCCCCCCCTTAAAAGGGATTTTGTCCCCAGATATCCACTATTGTCTCATCCAACTGCCTATAGTCTTATCTTCAGCATTTCATAGTCTATGCTTCACATTTAACACATAGTGTCATGCACTAACCATTCAAATACCTAAGCAATTCAGGCACCCTATTAACCCAACCAGCCAACATTAACAAGTTGACACACACAAATCAAATCAAGCCATTCAACTCTAATCAATCTCAACTAGTTCAGCCACAACCAGCAGACTATTGGTATTAGTCTCTAAATAAGGTCCAGAAATACTCACAAAGCGGCACCTTACATGTATCAATAATACAATATGCTCAAAACATACACCATAGAGTCACAGTCACCGTATGGTCATGCAATATGCTCAAAGTATGTCAATCAATCACATATCATAGTATGGTCATGCAATACACTCAAAGCATGTCAATCAATCACATATTACAGTATGGTCAGGCAATATGCTCAAAGCATGCCAATCAATCACATATCACAGTGTGGTCATGCAATACGCTAAAAGCCTGCCAATCAATCACATATCACAGTATGGTCATGCAATATGCTCAAAGCATGCCAATCGATCATATATCACAATACGGTCATGCAATACGCTCAAAGCATGCCAATCAATCACATATCATAGTATGGTCATGCAATACGCTCAAAGCATGCCAATCAATCACATATCACAGTGTGGTCATGCAATCGCTCAAAGCATGTCAATCAATTACATATCATAGTATGGTCATGCAATACGCTCAAACCATGCCAATCAATCACGTGTCATAGTATGGTCATGCAATATGCTCAAACAATGCCAATCAATCACGTATCACAATATGGTCATGCAATACACTCAAAGTATGCCAATCAATCACATATCACAGTATTGTCATGCAATACGCTCAAAGCATGTTAATCAATCACATATCACAGTATGGTCATGCAATACATTCAAAGCATGTCAATCAATCACATATCACAGTATGGTCATGCAATACGCTCAAAGCATGCCAATCAATCATGGTCATGTAATACGCTCAAAGCATGCCAATCAATCACATATCATAGTTTGGTCATGCAATACACTCAAAGCATGCCAATCAATCACATATCATAGCACGGTCATGTAATACGCTCAAAGCATGCCAATCAATCACATATCATAGTATGGTCATGCAATACGCTCAAAGCATGCCAATCAATCACATATCACAGTATGGTCATGCAATATGCTCGAAGCATGCCAATCAATCACATATCATAGTCTGGTCATGCAATACACTCAAAGCATGCCAATCAATCACATATCATAGTACGGTCATGTAATACGCTCAAAGCATGCCAATCAATCACATATCATAGTATAGTCATGCAATACGCTCAAAGCATGCCAATCAATCACATATCATTGTATAGTCGCGCAATACACTCAAAGCATTCCAATCAATCACATATCACAGTATGGTCATGCAATACACTCAAAGCATGGCAATCAATCACATATCACAGTATGGTCATGCAATACGCTCAAAGCATGTCAATCAATCACATATCACATTATGGTCATGCAATACACTCTGAGCATTCCAATCAATCACATATCAAAGTATGGTCTTGCAATACACTCAAAGACTACCAATCAAACACATATCACAGTATTGTCATGTAATACGCTCAAAGCATGCCAATCAATCACATGGCCACGCTCTGCAATACGCTCAAAGCAAGCATCGCATCCGTATCAATCACAAAGTTAGGCCCTACAATACGCTCAAATTAAGCACCCTAGAAACCATGTCACACTCACTACATTCATATCAGGCTTTGTACATCACATTCCATTCATCAGACCATAGGCCAGATAGGTCATATCATACAGTACTTATCACTTCAATTACAAGGCACATATTAGCCCTCTACTAAAAGGGATAGGGCATACCCCTCAAGTAATGTCCCACACAATTATCTTATTAAAGGATCTCTACAGGATCCTTAATCAGTCACACACAATATAAACATAGTCAGACAATAAAACTTCAAATTCCATTGTATGTGCCAAAATATGGTGTTACAAAGACAGTGAGAGGAAATAAGGTGTAACAAAACTTTTTACATTTCATATTACAATAAAAAAACTTCTAGTTCTCCGATGTGGAGGCCTTAGCTCTTCCCCCTTCAAGTGTAAAGGCCCTACCCTAAGTCTTGGGTTTGGGTTCATTCTTCAATGTCGGGTAGTCTCTAATCAAGTGGCCCAACTTGTCGTAGTTATAACATGTCTTGGTCTTCAGCTAGCACTCAGAAGCCGCATAGCCCTGCTTCCTGCAAGAGTTACAATGTATGAGCTGGCTCTGCTTGACGACGCCGTAGGAGTTCTTTTGGGCCTTTCCATTCCTTCGCCTTTCCTTTTCTCATAGACCCCAGAGGGTGGAGGTCCTATCTTTCGCTTCTCTTTCCTCAATCGATAGTCATCACAGTCTTTTTCAACCTTCCTAGCCAGACCCACCAATTGAGAGAAGGCCTTAAGATTGGCCGACAAGACTCTCCCTCTTATATCAGGCTGCAACCCTCTCTCGGACTTACTTGCCTTCCTAGCCTCTGTGTTGATGATATGTGGCACATATCGAGATCACTCTGAAAATTTGGCCACATACTGATCAACGTTTAGATTCCCTTATTGTAACTCTATGAATTCAACCTCTTTTCTTACCTTTACTAATTCAAGGAAATATTTCTCATTGAAGGCCTCCAAAAATCCTTCCCAAGTAGGTACTATATCATTCTCTTCCCAAGCTTGCTGGACCGAAGGCCACCAATGTTCGGCGTCCCCTTCTAACATAAATGCACCTAGTCTCAACTTCTACTCATTAGAGCACTGTAGGACTATAAAGATCTTTTCCACTTGCATTAACCATCTCTCTGCATTCTCTACACTTCTCTGCCCTAAAAAAGTTGGGCGTGCCAGCCTCTTCAACCTCTCTATTAGGTTACTCTCATTCTGTTCTGGGGTAGGGATGGATAGGGCTGGCATCAACTCTTTCATTATTTGGGTCATGGCTCCCAGAGTCCTACAAAATTCGTCGAGACCTTCAGTGTCATAGTCATTGGTACTCTCATAGTAGCCACGAGCTCTCGGCATCTTCAACCTAGTCACAGGAACACCAAGTCGCTAGTCATCCTAAAACCACTCTAAAGACACTCCTAAAACTCCCAAAGCCAAGGAACCTATCCTGGCTGCTCTGATACTATATTGTCAAGACCCCACCCCGATCCCGTTTACCGTTCTTGCCGGAGGGTGGCCGAGAGCGGGTCCGTAAATCGAAGGTAGCGAATCTCACTCAGGTCAGAGTGCGCTCATCGCTTTGATAAGACGGTACACAAAGCAAACCATGGCAAGGAATTAAAAACAAAGATTCAAGGAGGCGGAAGAACATCCAGAAATAGAATTCTTATACACAAAAAATCCACTATAAAAATTTTTCCACAACGTTACAGCTCAATTTGGGGCATCAAGGCCCAATAGTACATGTGTTCCACAATAAACAATAACTAGGCCAAAATTGCCCACAAAACATACAATAAGGGAGGGTGTCTTCGTCAGCTCTGGATCTCAACCATCAACTGCTTCTACTAAGTCACGTCTTCCAACTGTGACTCTTCCTCTACAGAGATGGTAAAATAATAGAGTGAGCTTAACAACCCAGTAAGTAAGTCGAGATAATAAGCATCATTAATAAATCCATCACAGTATAATTATCAGAAAAATTAGGAATCTCATCAGTGCATCAATCACATGCATCAGTTTAGGTATCAGAATTCTCATTCGATTAATACAATAATTATGATTCACATTCACAATGCAAATAACAGATAACATAAGAAATAACATTTCAGAAAACCTTTCCTTAATGAACACCATCATGGTACATAACAATCATGCACTTCGCATTATCACTCATTCATCTATAACCAAACCCGTTTCACATTAGACGTTCTCATCTGAACAGAGTATACTCTTACTTTATCATATAACACATTTTCATTTCACAACAAACAGATGGTCAGGCCATGCAATACGCCCAAAACATGTACCTCACTAGCATCAGTCACATAAGTAGGCCTTTCAATACTCTCAAAGAAGGCACCTCTCCATCTCAATCTTGGCCATGCAATACGCACAAAGCATGCCAAAGAATGCTCATAACACTAATCATATCCGTCACATAATAGGCCCTGCAATACTCTCAAAGCAAGAACCCACTCATATCAATCTTGGTCATGCAATACATACAAAGCATGCCAAAGATTGCTCATAGAATCCATCACTTCAGTCGCACTACCAATCGGTGACCCATTGCATAACGCTCAATACCACACTATCATAACAGAATAGAACCCACTACCAATGGGCGACCCATCGCATAGTGGTCGATATAACAATAGTATCCACTATCGGTGAGTGTCCCACCACGTAGTTTCCAATATCAATATAAGCAGTGGCCATTCATCACAGTATCAACTACCAGTGAGTGTCCCACCGCGTAGTAGTTAATATCAATATAAGCAGTAGCCATTCATCACAGTATCATTCAGAAATAAACATCCAACAAGTACGTTATGCCACTAGCATGAGGCATCCATCATGAGAGAGCTATCTCATAGCATTTACACTTGTCAATTAACATTTATGACTCATAGTCTCATTCATGCAATATGTATTATAGGGATATCACAGAGCATGCGCATTTATCAAATGATCACTTATGGCACGATTGCATAGCATTATTCGTACAGTTCCATGGCAATAAATATGTAGCACTCATCACAGGAAGGCCATCCAATAACATTTAAATTCATCAGTTATCACTCTTTACACTTGTTACTTAAAAGCATCAGTGAATCATTCAGCAAGTGAATATAATTTCATTTCATCCACAACTGTGACAACCTCATAGGAACAGAGCACTATTTTCAAATAATGGAGAGTTTTAATGTGGTTCAGAAGTTGATTTCAAAATAGACTTGCATAAAGCTTATCTGAAGTGAAAAGAACACATTTGAAATGAGTTTTAGTGCAAAACCATTTGCTTCTACAATAGGCACAAATCTAAATATCTTCGTGTTATATAACAGTGACATACCCCCTTTCTTGGAGGCATAACTCCTAATCTAAGGAAAATCTCAAAATGATTAAAACAACAAACTCTAAGTTTTCACACAGACCTTTAAAATGGTGGTGTTTTGAAGGTGTTTTGAAGGAGTTTTGACGATATTTGATAGGTCAAAATCTTGGCATGATGTGAGTGACAATTGTTGGAATTTCCTGCAACTGTGAACTATAGTATACCCTCACATTTTGGGGTATAACTCTCAATCTACAGGGAGTTTCAAAAAGAGTTCAACATGAAACGTTTAGTACACACACGAATACTTTAAGTGACAGTCATTTGGAAGAATTCGGACTCTGTTTGGTTAGTCAAAATTGGTGACAATAGAGGTGTTAGCTGTGAAATCCAGTGAAATCTACTAACAGTGACATATATGCACAATTTAAAGCATAGCTCAACATTTATGAATAATTTGGACAGGGTTAAAACATAAACATCATAGTAGACACATGTATTTATCAAATGGAGGTTATTTGAAAACATTTGGATATCATTTGATAGGCCAAATGTTTGGTATAAAAAGAGTAACAGTCCAGGAATTTTCTAACAGTGACATACCCACACATTTTGAAGTGTAATTTCTAATCTATGGGAAATTTAAAGATGATATAAATAGAAACGTTGAAGTAGATAACCATATCATTCATTCAAAACCATTTTGGGTCCATTTGGATTCCGTTTGGCTATGGAATAGTCTGATGCAGAGACCATCACAGTTCTGGAAATTCATCTTCTCAAGTTTAACCCGCATTCAAGAACATTCAATATTGCATAAGCCAAAGCAAATCTTGATGCAAAACCAAGTTCATAATAAACTATTCCCATAAGTGAACTACTTCACACATTTCCACCACAAATGAAATCATATACAGGGCTCAATCGATCATGGCATCAAAGATTTCAACCTCATCACAATACATTCATACTCATACATGTCATCCTAACAATTTTCCCCCATTTTCAACACTTCACATAAAACCCTAAAATTTATTGATGCATAATAGCTCGAATCACTTACCTGATGCTCAAGGTGCTCCTAAACTCCACACACAGACCACTTCAACCCTTTTGGCAAGGCTCCCCAATGGCAGCAGCAAAGGGTTCTCCCTTGGGCTCTAGAGAGAGAAAGTTGGGAGAAGAAGAAGGGAGATGAGAAAAATGACGAAGGGGTGAAGAAGAGTGGTGTTCAAGTACTCGTGGGTAGGTGGGGTTCACTATTGCTGACAACGTAGGTGAGGCCCACGTGGCGGACATGCACAGCTCTAACAAGGGCGGCGTTGACAATTGTACAAGTTGACCAAACACACACGACACTACGCTCTTTCCACGAACGGAACTGCTCACTCGTGGCAGTGGCACTTGCGGCGATGCTCTCCCATTTCACTGCAAGTGCTGGGTCACAGATGACGATGGGTCCTTATACATGCAAAACGATGCTCCAATCGACGTTGGGTTCTTCCACAGCTGGCGCTAGGCTTCTTACACAGCCGGCTCTCTGCCTTCTTACACAGCCAGCGCTATGCCTTCTTTCACAGCTGGCGCTATGCCTTCACTTCATGCTAACGGCGCTAGGCCAATTCATGTGCAATGATGGCCTATACATGCATGGTAGTGTGCCTCCTTCCTTGGCATAGGGTGTGTGTTTCCTTCTCTTATCTCTATTGTTGTGAGCGTCTCAAGTCCAGAAAAGTCATGGTCCTTACACTTGGACTTAGAGGCATCACCTCAAGTTTCGACGTCACGTCTCGATCAGAAGTAATGGCAATAGGCTAAGAGGGGCAAGATTCATCTACCTTAGTTTCTGAAGAGGGAGAAAACAGTTCAAGAGAAGCAGAAGATGATGGAGAAAGGGCAGAGGGTGACTTGGAAGAGGTAGCAAACGATCCAAAGACAGAAGATGAAGAGCTACCTCCTTGACTAGAAGTTTTGTGCGCCTGTGTTTAGGAGTAGACCTAACAGTCCGAGCCAGTGCACGAGTGCCGGTAGGGGCAGAGCGCTTCCTTATCCTCCCTCCTACTGGAGAAGCAACAGCTGCCTCAGAACTCCCCTTTCGAGAAGTGCTTGCAGCAAGAGCATTGTGCAGGCCGCTCCCTATCAATGCATTCAGATCTTGAATCGGGCGCCCTTCATGACCAGGGACCTTTCAAACCTCCCTCCATTGAAAGATAGAGGTGAGGTTGTTAAAAAGTCTCCCCTTCTTCTCCATGGTAAGAAGCTACGGTGAGGAGTCGTTTGCTGCTATCCCTCGGGGTATCCCAAGAGCCTGCCAGTTCCAGTGGTAGCCCAAGTCAAAGACCTCGCCAAGAGGGGGAGTGCTGATGATCCTCCTATATCTGGACTCTTGGCGCCAGTTGCAGTTCTCCCCATTTCATGGGTGATCAACTTCCCAGTATCCCCGACTGGTAATCCTCCATCAGTATGCATAGGCCTCGATTGCCCGGACCCTTTTGCTAAAATGTGTTGCCACATATTGCTTACCTCTATCATCTCTAAACATGTGGACCATGCAGTGCGAATATGTTCTAGCTGCCACGATTCCAGAGGAGTCCCTAGCTCTTCCTTCTTCCTTGTTTTTACTCTGCCGTGGCATTTGTCGAAGAACACAGAGAAGGGGCAACCCTGATCTAGCTCGTGATGATGCGCAAAGCGTTGGGGGAAGTATCCTTCGAGTCTGACACTGTATGGGGTTCGATAGGCCAAAACCCCACCTCTGACGCTCAAGATAAACATGAGCTCCTTGATGGTTGTGGCTGCACCATCTGGCTCCTTGCTTAGTTCATCAAGAAAGGCGCGGTTAGTAAAGCCTCCAACTGGAAAAGCGACCCAACACATACTGGAGGAATCATTCCCAAACAAGTTTTATGCTTCCCCCGGGCTGTGAAAGATAGCCTTCTGCCTGGAAATCCTCATCAAGAAAGGGCACATTTTCTCCCCCGTGCCCGGATTTCTGACATAAGTGGCAGGGAAATATGCTCGTAGCCACCCATACCTGTAATGGATGGGGAATGGTATCTTAAAGTCCCCAGGGAAAGCTTCGCCCCCCACAAGGCCATTCCCCCTTCCTTGCCTTTGTAAGCTTTCCCCCTCGAGATGGCTCCCAGTCCATGGTAAATGTTGCACAGGACTGGTTGTGCAAGGGCATACTGGCAGCCCCTCACCATGTCGCAGGCCACATAGAGCGTGCCTGGATAGATAGTATCGGCTCCTCCAGGGAGCACAAACTTGCATAGAAACAAGGCCAGGTACGCAACCAAGAAGACACAGTAATCGCTGGTCTCAGATTGGTAAATTGGAGGTGTCCCCTTGACAACTTCTTTCCCCTTTCCCCTCAAAATAACTGGACCGGCTTCCTCGAGGTAATCCCCACAAAAGAATTTCAGCCATTCGGCAAAAGTCACAAGGCTGTTGCTGAAGACCAGCAGGCGGTTCTTATCCCCCTAGGCGAACACCACCAAAGATGACTGAGTTCTGAGGCACAAACTCGTCATACATTGCTCAGATCAGCGGAAGTCATCCAATGAACTGAAGATCTAGCAAGGAGATCGTTGCTTTACCATGACCAAGGAGCCATGTATTGCTCACATGACTCCATGTCTCTACCAATACCTTGATGGTATTCGAGCATCGATCATAATAGCTGCCTGAACACTGCACAACAGCTAATAGAGAGGCACGCTCAAGAATGCTTCTGTGTGACCCCAGCACCTTGATGGTCCAAGAAGAGTACCCTTTTAAATATTGCTGCTCCCCTTGTACTTGAAGGCCAACAGACGATCATATTAGCCCCTTGGTCTTCACCATCTATTTCCCCAATGTGGGCAAATTCTCTCCAAAGGCCACATTCATAGGCATGCAATGAAGGAAGGTCATTCCTTCTTCAATACTGATGTTACCATCATTGCCCTTCCTGACCTCAAAGCGAATTGAGTAGGTAACGAAAGTGACACTCAGGGGCCAATCTGGTTTGCATATTGGTTATGTCAACCAAATAGGCTCACCCATGAAAAGGGTCTCCCTAGTAAAATCATTTGTTTCAAGTTCTCCTCACTGCCATGTGCAAAATCACTAAGGCGTTGACTATCGTCGCGGGTGAAAAGGTACTGGCTAGCGCCAGCTGTGTTCTCAAAAGCTAGCACCGGCTATGCTCAGCACTGGCTATGTTCTCAAAGGCCTAGCACCGGCTGTGTTCCCAAAAGCTAACTCGGCTGTGTATAGCCCAATGCCCTCTGTGTTTAAAATCCCTCACACGTGCCACAAGATTGTGCACTTGTCACCTCGAATCTCGGGTGCACCGCTTGACAACTGTCAGCCGCGACATAGTCAGACGCGCATCTTCGCACACGTCAATGGTGACCATTACCTTCTCTGAGACCCGTCGTCTACCGTCAATGACTGTTTGCTGCCCTTTGACTCTCAATTTCTCACCGGGAAACTCCACTAAAAGATTGCGGCAGCTCCTTGTTGTAAATGGACCCCTTTTCCCCCTTCTCCAGTACTCCAGAACCACTGTCGAAACCTGCGCTGGCGTCGACAAGCTACCTGCTTCCCTCAACTCTGGCAACAATGACCTTCACGAAGGTTCCCTGTGGTCCCTTGTTGGTACTCTCTCCTCCCAACTGAAGCTTCCTCTTCCTTGTCGAAGTTATCACCGACAAACCCCTTTTCAATCCCCTGCGAGTGTTATGCTGAAGATCCTCACTACTCGCCGGACTCCTAGCAACTGCTTATAAGCTTTGTGTTCACACTGGAGTCCTCACCAGAAGCCTCTCTCTCTCAGTACTGAAACTCCTAAGCGTTATACCTTTGGTAAAGAGTGAAAAGGGGTTTACCCTTTTATATAGGTGATGTTTCTCCTAAACTGTGAATGTCAGCCAAGTACCTGACGGCCAGACGGCAATGGGCTGGACCCAGTCGTGCTCAGACCCGAGGCCTGAACAAAGTGTTACCGTTGCTCATGTAACACTGCGAGTCAAATGGACCAAGATCGAGTCGGGCCCAGGCTGGAGGCCCAAACTTAGACCAACACCACTCAAGTTGATTAAAACCTAGCACCGTCAGTGTTTGTCAAGTCCCAGCACCAGCTGTGTTATCAAAACCCAGTGTCGGCTGTGTTTGTCAAGTCCTAGTGCAAGCTGTGTTCTCAAAAGGCTAGCGCCGACTGTGTTTGTCAAGTCCAAGCGCCGGGTGTGTTCTTAAAGGCTAGCGTCGCGTATGTTATTGTCACTCATGGTAGCATCGTGTGTGATACCATCCCCATGTTAGCACCGCATGTGTTACTGCTGCCCTTGGTCACCGCCGCGTGTGTTACTGTTGTTCGTGCTAGTGTCGTTTGTGCCTTGTGTTTGGCCCTGTAACCACCGTGAGTGTTCTGCAAACATCCTCAGTAGGAGTTACACCTGTACTGCAGTCTTTCATTCCCAATGGAGTTATGTGTATGTAAAAAAAAAGAGTCATTCTTAACTCTGCAATCCCCAATGGGTCTGCTTCGCACGGCTATCTTATCCCCAAGGAGTTAGGTTACCTTCCATAAGCCTACTCTTCATAGAGTCTCATCTTTCACCCCAGGAAGTAACACTTGCCACCTAATCCCCAGTGAATTCCGCTTTCGTTCACCATCTCCACCAGCCCTCTGCTTGAGTATGGCCTTAACCATTTTATCCCTAGGGAGTCGGATTGTCATACATGCTTATATTCCCCATGGTGCTTTACTTATATGGTCCCACGCCATGGTCCAAACTATATGACCTTAAACTGGAGTGGAGGACCTTAAACCGCATGGTCGTGCTGCATGACCTTAAACTGCACAACCATGATCCCTAAACTGCATGGTCCAACTAAACGACCTTAAACTATAGCAAAGGTCTAGTTGCACGACCTTAAACTGTATGGCCCATGCTACGTGACTTTAAACTGCATAGCCACGGTCCAAGCTATATGACTTTAAAACTATAGTGCACGTCCTAACCGCATGACGTTAAAAGGCTTAGCACCATGGTCTAGTTTGCACGACCTTAAACTGTATCGTCCTAGTTGCGTGACTGTAAAATGCATAACAATGGTCCAAACTATATGATCATAAACTGTAGCAGAGGTCTAGTTGTACGACCTTAAACTGTGTGGTCCATGCTGCACGACTTTAAACTGCACAGCCACGGTCCAAGCATATGACCTTAAACCATAGTGCATGTCCTGGTCGCATGACGTGAAACTGCTTTGCCCAAGTCCTGGAGGCATGACCTTAAACATGCCCCCATACACACGTACATGCCCTTTACATGCGTCTTCACGCATGCCTTCCCTAACTGATTTGTTCATGTGCGCGTACCACCATCATTAACTCCCCAGTAAATCCATCCTCTTTCATTATCATTCATCATTCCCTAGTGAGTCTCACCGGTGCTCAAATGGCGAGCCATCGCATCATCCATACCCGTCGTCAGCTAGTGGGTCACCAATTTCCACCTTCCACAACAACACCATCCATCTTTCACAAGCAGCCTTGTGCCATCTCCCTAAAGTGAGTAAAACCACCTCCATACTCATTCATGGCTCCACAAATTGCCACCCATTGTTTGAAAACATGTTTCAGCACCTTAGCCCCTAACGTGGAATAAAGAGGAAGCAGGTAAATAAAGCCTCAACATACATTGAAATTCTTGACAGTCTCAAAATTGCCCCATAATGGTTTAGAATCTTTCTAAGGACTTCAAAAGGCCACCTACCAGGTTGCGTCGCAATCTGACATATCTAAGGCAGTGTAGACAAAGAAAAAATTTCAGAAAAATCGACCTCTAACACCCTGAAACAGACCCCGTAACTAGAAATCTATTTTTGGTTCATCAAACAGCTGTGGGACCATCGCCATTAGATCTGGCATGGTCGAAAACCTCTATTGATCAAGTTTCGACTTAATCAGGCATTCTAGGACAAAGTTATGGGTAAAAGACCAAAAAGGAGTAGGCCGCACGCTATTCCAGTGTGAATTCCCTACACTAATCTCAATTAAAGGAGGCTGATGAGCGCAGTCCCAAGTAGCAACTTCAAAGGCCCGTATCTCACTCGTCTTGAGTCATATCGCTCTCAAATTTGGTGAACGTGTTCGTCTCATCAAGACGAACATTTTGATATATGGCATGACATGTAATGACACCCGAGCAGGGAGAAAAATTAGATAGAAGTTGATGATTTGTGAAAATAGCTGCAGAAAATTTAGCAGCAACACGCCTCACTTGAGCGACCAAATCATGACGCTCACGTACCGGAACGATGCGAAACCAATTGCATTATGTGCGTAAGGTTCGAGCCTATCTCTGACCCGAACGCCACGTATGATGAACGGTTGAATTTCACATACAGAGGTGTTGAACCTGCTGTAAATTATGACCACGGAATTTTCAGATTCCGGTAAAAAACTCAAGTCGATAAAATTTTCGTCTGGACACGAAATCGAGCCGAGTTTGTTGCCACGTGATTGTGACAACATGCTTAGTGTGATTCAGCATAGAAACTAAAGAAAAACATCAAGGAACGAGAACACTCTCGATTTGAAGTTTTTAAGATTTATCCAAATTTTGAGTCACATGATCGTGGCCTAAAAACACGATCTATGGCTCGAAGTTGGTATCAAATTGATCTCCATGCCAATCCCTACAAGAAAACAATCATCTTTCAGTCAACCGGACGCTGGAGCAACCCCGAATCATCCATGGAAGATCACACAAGTTCTAGGGCAGTAGCAGGGACTGTTTTAGAATTTCACACATTGTTGGGCAGGGGCAAAACAGTCCTTTTGCACCCAATTTTGAAATTTCCTTTAATTCAATGAAATTGTAATTATCATCAATTTAGGTAGTTTTTTGGCATACAACCATGTTTGGGCCCAATTCTATATAAATATGCTAACCTAATTATAAAGGAACCCTTTGTTCATTCTTGAGATTGATCAATAAAGTTTCAATTCTTGCTTAAGTTCGTAGGTATGTCTTGGACAAAGAGAGAGGAGAGAGAATAAAAGGGTTGGTACCTCTTGATAAGGTAACTTTATCTCTCCTCTTTTCTCTCTCATCTCTATCTCTATTTTTCTCTCTTCTTTTCTCTCTCATCTTTATTTCTCTCTCTTCTTTTATCTCATATCTATCTCTTTCTCTCTCCTCTTTTCTCTTTCGTTATTATCTCTTTCTTTCTCTTTTTTCTTCTCTCTTTTTTCTTCTCTCTTTTTGTCTCTCTCTCTTCTTTCTCTCTCTCTTTCCCTCTCCCTCCCTCATCTCTATCACTCTCTCTCTTTATCTTCTGATTTATCAATTTCTCTGTCCCTGCACTTCTCTCTTTTCTCCATTCACGAATGGCGGACCTGTCGTCTTGTTCAACGTCTTCCTACCTTTGAGACATGAACAGTGAGTCGGGTCATAGCCTGAGTGGCATGCCGGGCTTCTGTCATAATTTCATTTTCTCTTCAATCACAGCCTGTGGAAGCATATCGCCGCATGTGTTCTCTCTCTTTTCTTTCTTCTGTCACAGCCAAAGTAAACCGATTGCCGCCTATGCATTTTCTCTCTCTTCCTTCTTTCACAATCAGTGGAAGCATATCGCCGCCTGTGTTTTCTCTCTCTTTCTTCTCTTCTATCACAGTCGACAGAAGCATATCGCCACCTGTGTTCTCTCTCCTTTTTCTTTAGTCACAGACGGTGGAAAGCAAACGCCGCTTGTGTTCTTTCTCTCTCTTTTTTCTTCTGCCACAGACGACGGAAGCCTATCGCCATTTGTGCTTTCCCTCTCTTTTCCTTCTGTCACAGCTAGCGGAAGCATATCGCCGCTTATGCTTTTTCTCTCTTTTCCTTTTTTCATAGTCAGCGGAAGCATATCGCCGCTTGTATTTTCTCTCTCTTTCTTCTCTTCTGTCACAGCCAGCGGAAGCATATCGTTGCCGGTGTTCTCCCTCCTTTTTCTTTTACCACAGACAGTAAAAACCTATCGCCGCCTATGCTTTCTCTCCTTTTCCTTCTGTCACAGATGGCGGGAGCCTATCGCTGTTTGTGCTTTCTCTCTCTTTTCCTTCTGTCATAGCCGACAAAAGCCTATCGCTACATGTGTTCTTTCTCTCTCCTCTTTCTTTTGTCACAGCCGACGGAAGCCTATCGCAGCCTATGTTATCCCTCTTCTCTTCTTTCTCTCACCTAGTCAAATTCTTCTAGTCGGTGTTACCGCCTAGTCAAATTCTTCTCATCCCAATCTTAATTCTCTTATTCTTCTCTTCTCCTTTTTGAATGTGCATGTTTGTGTATATTCACCAAAAGGCAAGGTGGGGTCCCTTGACCCACTTGTCTTGTAACATTTCTCATGTGTGTGTGATTACAAAAACAGGAGAATATAAGCCAAGGGAAGCGATTCCGAACCAGTTCTACTACTGGGGGGCCTTTCTTTGTGATCTAAGAGGGCGCCCACGCAAGCCATCCTAGGTAAGTCCCGAACCACCCACCTTAAATTCCTCTATCATCTGTTGGTACACCTGCCCTTGCTCCTGAGCGAGGTTCCCGAGAGAGAAATCTCAAAGTCTCGAGTTCCGTCGAAACCCAAGAAGCATGCCACACGATCATCCAAATCCGAAAGGCGAGATCGAGGCACCTAACCAACTTGGCGACTCCACTGGGGATGTACTACCCCGTCGTTTGGTCATTCTTATTTGGTTGGTGTTTCCTTTGTTTTTCTGTTTTCACACACCACATGGCTTCTGCGTTCTCTAACCCATTTATCCGGATCGAGGATTTTCTCATCCCCGTATTCGAGAGCATCCCCCAGGAACAAGTTCCTCGAATTTCATTTCGAACCTTCCTTTTGAGCAAAGACCCAATGTCTAGCTCCCAAGTCTTAACCTGAATAAGCATGAGGAGGGACTTAAAGGTCCCTAACTCCCCATCGCCTAGCTGTAGTGGAACCTCCACCAAGGCACCCTTCATCAGTAGCACATCTGCTGCTAGTCACAGCATGCAACCTGTCACCGGCAAGTCACTTGTGGTCGTATTGCCGAGGTATGCGGATAGGCTACTCAGTCCCTTGTTGCAAAAGGCAAAGAAGTTGCCATTGACTCAAAGGGTCACCGCAAGGCTACCCCCCACATTCCTGCACCACCACGAGTGTCTACCCTTAGAGGCTCGGCACATCGAGGTGGTGACCCTGGGGCCTCCACCTCTCGCTCACACCATAAGGCTCATGGGTCATCCACTAGAGCCACACCTTGGCGCAACTTTTATGTTACCTCGAGTCATTGTCTAGGATCAGGCCTCCCAAATCCAGGTCCTGCACACGTTGCGCAATTGCATCCCACCACTCGGGGCAACGCCATCTCTGTGTCAACCCGGGTACACAGAAGATGACCCCTCATCTTCCTACTCAGCACACACTAACACACCTTGTAAGGGGAAGGCTTCCACCTGTTCTCTTACAAACACCTGCTCACGGTTCTCGGCCTCCTAAGGCCAGTCCACCTGTTCGAGCCTGGGCTAACCCTCAAGTCACCCATCATCCTTCTTCAAGGGATGCACACACGTCACTGTCACAGACATCCCGTCTCCCCCTACTCAGGCGTCCTTATGACTCAACCCTGCTTTTGCTTGCTCCTCCATCTTTAGGCAAGCACCTCCAACCTTGGTACTCAAATACCTTCCTCAAGAGTACAATTTTGAACCAGCCCCGTCATCTCGATCATGTCTCTGGAGCCCATAAGCGAGCTCGACGCAAAGACCTCATGGGAGACCAAGTCCTTCATCCTCCCCGCCCTAGGATGACCCTGATTCCTGGCCCTCATCATTTGCCGCACCTGATGGAGACAGGTCTCTCTTGTGCAAGAACAGTTGAACAGCTGCAGTCTCGATCGTAGTTCTGGCGTGAGGTTCATCAAAATCTCAAAGCCAAATACGATAGGGGTCTACAAATTCTGACTAGGGAAGCAACCAAGATGGTCAGGGCAACCGGCTCTAATAACGCTCTCCATCTGAACCCCTTCTACCCTCTTCAGTTGACAAAGCCTGAAGAAGGAGGCCACGAACCCCGCAATGTGGTTAGTGTCATAAGAGATGACCCAGCCACTCAACTACCATGGTCCCAAGACCGTTGAGAACCAGTCCTCATGCGGCATACAAGACTCTAGTCCAGTCAGGGCATGCTGACCGATCTACTGCGTACGACCCGTCAAGTTCGCAAGCCCTCAACTATAGCTAACGATGAACTCCCTACGGAAACAATCAGCGTAATGGTTATAAATGAGCCTAGAGACTCTCAGGAAGAGCGCATGAATAAATTTGAAGACATGGTGCGCGGAATGATGGAGAAGATTGATCACATAGATGTTGCACGACAATCAGTTAATCATGAGGTCGATTCCTATCACTCAGATGATGCACCTCCAAGGCAGCCCCTTCCCTCTGCCTTACAGGACAATTCTGTCCCTCACCCCATCTCACAGGCAGATATTGATGCTATGGTCACCCATAGCTTAAAGAATCGATAGATCCCGGGTATACAAGGAGCAACGCTTTACCAAAAGTCGTATCCCTCTTACATCGATCATATTCTATTTCCCTCAGACTACAAGAAGGGAAGTTTCCTCTATTCAGTGGAACCACATCCTCCAACCAGCATATCACCCACTTCCAATCAGCGTGTCGAGAGACAACGGCTGATCAGAGACTCCTTCTCCATCAGTTTGTTGAAACCCTTGATGGCCCGGCTTTCGAGTGGTATGCTCGGCTTCCTCCAAACTGAGTCCATACGTGGGAGGAAATGGAGAAACTGCTCCACCAGTATTTCTATGAGGTCGAGAGAGAAGTTCAAGCCATCGAGCTCCTCACCTTGACCCAAGATCCCGATGAGCCAGTGGATCAATTCATATCAAGATGGCGAGATTTGACTGCTCACCATCCCAATCCCATGCCAAAGAAGGAAGCTGTTCAAACCTGTGTGCGAAACGTACGACCTGAGATTGCCCTACATGTTGAGGCCTCCAATCCGACCTCCATGTTAGAGCTAATCTCTACATCAGTCTGCATAGAAAGCCTGTCACGTCACCACGGTGGGTCACGACAACAGTCTGCAAGCTCAGGGAATAATCGTGGCAATGGTAGCTCTAGGACCAATACCCAGGGCAACCAACCAAAAGGAGTGATCAGCGCAACCATTATAGTCAGCAATCCAAAGAAGGCTCCCTCCCAAACTTTGGACCTCTCCAAAGGGGTAAACACAGCGAAAGCACCTCAGGCGGGCAAGCAACAACAATTGTACAACCGAGTACCCCCACCTGCAAACCTTAATCAAGATGATTATTGGACCAGGCATAAAAATAAGGTGTACCCCTTTGAAAAGGAATGGGTCCCTGCATTACTTCGACTGCTACTCGAACAGAACAGGATCGAGCATACAGAGACCAAGTTCCCAGATCAAACTGGACTCTATACTCAAGCGAATTATTGTGCCTACCATCGAAGGATCAACCACCCCACAGATGACTATAACATGCTGAAAGATATTATCGAAGCCCTAATCTAGAAGGGCCTGATAAAACTTGAAGAGCTAAAGAAGGCATTCGAGGCAATTGAAGCCTCCCATGCAGTAATAGTCCAAGAGGAAGACGTCTCCTTCGTGCCTTTTTTGCTATAATGCTTCAAGAAGACCTCGTCACATCAAAACCAGCAAGGCAGCCCCGACACCTTGCTCAGGGGACTGAGGACCATTGGTGCCTGTACCATTAGATATGGGACTACGACCTATGTGAAAGCTCCAGTTTCCATAGTATAATAGCAAAGAAAATGTAGGAATGTCAAGAGTTTTGTAGCGTTCCAGAAAGTGATCCTCAAACCACTCCTCCACTAGTACGAGGGAACCTCCTGACACAAGTCTTGGGTAAAGATGACTCAATCCTACTAAACCCTTGACTTCCCAGCCATGGATAGTCCACCACGGGTGGAGCAGACTTAAGTCATTAAGGCAAGAATCAGTACGTCAAGCTAGGGTTGTCCATAAACCCAGCAAGATAGATCAACCACTGCCAATGAAAATCAGAAAAAGACAAGCACCAAGGGGTGCCTGACGGAGAAACAAGACTGCTCAACCGCCTGTTGAGCAGGAATTTCTCAGGCCTCTTCCCCCATTGTCAACTTTACTAGACTTCATCCCTGGCACAATCCTCCTTCCTTCCTCCTCCCATCAAGAGGATGTCCCCGAGCCGTCTTCTCTTCAGAATATGTCCAATGAGGGTGATGACGTTAAAAGCACTCCTAAAAGATCTAAGCAAGGGAAAGACCTAAAAGATTCCCTGCACACGTCCAACTCTGGTTATGACGCAAAAAGCTGCCCAAATTGGTTCGATGAGAGGAATGACCTTAGAAGTCCCTCACTTTCTGACCCTCCTCCTTCTTCTTCTACTTCTAGTCCTTCTTCTTTTATGTCTCTTGCAAGTACCACCTTAAAATGTCCAGACTTTGAGGCTCTTGACAAAGAACTTGAAGGAACAAATATAAATATGACACACAGGAGGTGGTTAAAAAATACATTGGCCCAGGCAGCAGGATTCTTAACAGTTGCTGGCGCCCTGGCAGCTCGAGCTAAGACACAACTATCTTCCTCCACTACGAAGCACAAGAAGCCAAAGCCGAAGAGACCCCAGCGGCCTGAGCCCGACTCTATGTAGAGACTGAGAGAATCAAGAGGGCAGAGCTTCTATTCTCAGGAAGCTTGCTGCATGATCTAGACATCACCCAGCGCGGGGCAAATAAGCCTAAGATCGGGGAAAACAGTGCAGCCTCCACCTCAGAAGTCAGGTATCTTGAAGTTTCCTAGCTCACCAGTCCTCCCTCACCCAAATACTTCAAGTAATCCACCCATCCTATAGCCCCTAGGCTTCTTCCTTGCCCAAGTGCCCTAGACAATCCACTCGAGGCCGCTGGTCCCATACACACAGCCACCTCTTAAGCCCCAACCTCAAACCTCCATCACCCAAACCAAGCCCACTGTGCAATCAAGTCAACCAGTAGGTCAAAGCAAACCTCCTCCACCTAAACCTACTCGTCAACCCAAACCGACATCAGGGCCAGGAATACAAAAGGCTGACGAGGAAAAGGTGAAATATAATGTGATGGGGCACTTAAGGAAACTTCCGGCCCTTCTTAATATCTATGATGCTCTTATGCTCTCAAGGGACTATCATATGGCCCTGGTCCAGGCCCTTTCCGATCCAAAGGTGTATGAGGCTGAAGTGGAAGCCATCGAGGTAGACTCATTGATCTTGAGTGGATGTATGGAGGTCACCTTCTCAGGGGATGATCTACAATTGGGAGAAAAATTTTACAAGTGCCCTCTCTTTGTGATTGGTGAATTACATGTGTGCCCCATGAACCTTATCCTAAGGAGAATCCTCACTCGGTTGGGATTAGGTTCTAAGGATCTCACTCTGACGCATATCACAGTCTAGGGATTCAACCAGTCAAGAGAGAAGCCAGCTGGTACTGCCCGCCTTGGTCTCAAGATTGGTGAATTAAACGACTATGCTCAGTTTCATGTAATTGACACCGACACCTCTTAAAACATCCTTCTCGACTGCCTATGGCTCCATGATCAAGGGGTGGTTCCATCCACATTACATCAGTGTTTCAAGTAAAGTCGAGATGGGAGACAACATACAGTCTATGTCAATAAAAGACTGTTTCCTGTAGCCGAAGCTCACTATGCTGATGATAAGTATTACTTCACTGACTCATTATCACCCCAAAATCCAAATGATGGTGATTACAAGTCTGTAAGAAAGACAGAGCCTTTGTCCCATGAGGATGTTGAGGACATCGGGCTAACACTGGTGGACATATTCAAAGAAGAGAAAAGACAAGGCAAAATTCTCCTTTTGACTCCTCCTCATCTTAGCATGCTATCGCACTACCACACGAAATGCCATTGATTCCACTCCTTATTCCCTAGTCCCTAGGGGCGAAGTAGTTTTACCCCTTGAAATTCAAATCCCTTCGCTACGTGTCGCTATACATCAGGGATTAACCGAAGATGAGAGAGTCAAACTTTGGTATCAAGAATTGGATGCACTCGATGAAAAAAGGTTAGAGGCTCAGCAGAATCTCAAGCTCAATCAGGGGAGAATGAAGAGGGCTTTTGACAAGTCAGTCAAGGTCTGCTCATTCGCCTGTGGCGATCTAGTTCTAGGCCTAAACAGACTGATTGTTATGCATGGCCGACATAAAGGGAAGTTTGGGCCCAAATGGGAAGGTCCCTTTATAATAAAGAAAGGTTCACCAAATGGAGCCTACATACTAGCACATCCTGATGGAGAGGAGGCAATGCCCCTATCAATGGGCGATATTTAAAGAAATACTAACCATGATGCATACTCAAGAAAAAAAAAAAAGAGACTCGAAGTGCAAAAGTAAAAAGTTAGGAGGATGATAAAGAGAAAGCGAACAAGAGAGTCCAAACAAAGCTTAACTCTTTTTATTGTACTAAAAGGGTTACAAGTTACAATCAAAAGCCCATGGTTAGGGAAGTTACAAATCCCTTGCATCTAAGGAAAAAATAACAGTTGACACCCACAGTGTTGCCCTTGCATCTGAGGAAAAGAGAACAGTTGACACCAGCAATATTGCTCTTGCATCTGAGGATAAGAGGGCAGTTACATGCCAAAAAGAAACACCCTCATCGTGAAGAAGAAGTAAACCCACTTGAGAGTAAGCTTCAATTCATCTGCCAGATGTTTTCAAAGAGGATGGTTACAAGCCAAAAGAAGAAGCCAACTATTTCCGAATCAGCTTCAATTCATCTGATGAGTCTATCAAACATACAAAGCAGACTTCTCTGGCAAGGAACTTGCCTATGATGGAGAGCATACCATGTTCATAGTAAATGCCCTTCCACAGAACAACATGGACTTTACTGTTGGAGGATTTGTCTTCCAACAGGCATCATAAGCCAGGCCTTACCATTGGTCCCCACACTCTGCCTACCCAAGTCAGCGTCGTGCGTGAACATCGCCGCACGTGACTCATTGTCGTGCGCAACAATCCCCACATGCAACTCACTGCCTCTCGTGAGCAACATTGTGTGCATCATAACGAGCGACGTGCGCGGTCAGTGCCAGCTGTGTCTTCCAAAGGCTAGCGCCGGTTGTGCTTCTAACTCCCAGCGCCGGCTGTCTTTCTTGAGGATCAACACTGGGTGTGTTTCTAAAAGGTCAGTGCTGGCAGCGTATTCTAAGTCAGCGCCGGCCGTGTTTTAAGACTTCTCGCTATTGTGACTGTTCACCTCCCGGTGACTTCGTTTTTTGCTTCTCCTCGGCTCCCGAGACCCCTCATTTTCCTCTTGTAGCCCTTCATCTCCGAGTAATTGTTCAACTCTTCACAACCCTTCGGGTCCTCATCAGAAACTCCCTTCCACCGTCTGCAACCTTTCTCCAACCCACTGGGAAACCTTCACCTCTTCTGCGCACCAGCCAGGAAACTACCAAAAACCAATGGAAGACCCTAGCAGCCCTCTGTTGCACCTTCCTTCCTTCTCCAAAACACTCAAAACCACAGCCGGAGTTCCCTATTTCCCTGGTGAACTCCCTCTTCCTACTGTAAACTCCTGCAACTCTGGAAAAGAGTGATTTTCCCCACTAGCGTTGGTTTCCTCAGCAGGAACCTATCCCTGCTTGCCAGAAAATTTCTGTTAACCTTGTCAAAATCCCCTGTGTGCTCACCAAAGCTCTCATTGGAAAACCTCACCCTCATTGTCACCCTAACTGTTAAAAGCTATTTTTACCTTAAGTATTTTTATCTTACATGAAACAGTGAAAAGGGGGGTTACCCCCTTTATTTAGTCGAAGCTTCCCTTAAATATCCCTCCTAAACCAGGAATGCCAGCGACATCCAAGAAGGCCAAACGACGATGGGCCGGACAGGGTCGAGCTTTGACCTGAGTCTCAAGTAAGGTTTTATCGCCGCCCATGAAATCCCATGTAACATAGAGTAGGGCCGGGTCAGGCTCGGGTCACGGCCCGAATAGTAACCCATTCCCAGCGTCAGCTGTGTCCTCGACTCAACATCGGTTGCATTCTCGTCCCAGTGCTAGTTGCATTCTCGACCCAATGCCGGTTGCGTTCTTGACTAAATGTCGGCTGTGTTTTCAACTACCCAATGCCGGCAGAGTGTCCAAGAAGTAATGATGGCTGACCTCAGCGCCGACTACGTTTTCAAAGACTCTGCGCTGACTGAGTGTTTAAGAAATAGTGTTGGCAAGGCTGTGATCATAAGGGTTCACTTTCGCGCATGTTCATTGCCACATACTTCATGCTACAGCCATGCGTGTCCTACTACTGTTATCCCTAGTGGCGTTGCACCCTGACCGTGACCTATTATCCCTAGTGGAGTGGTACCCAAGTCATTCCAACCAGGCCATGACTTCTCATCCCCAGTAGGAGTCATACTCGCGTTGTAGTCCCTTATCCCCAAACGAGTCAAGGTCATTCTTATCACTACAACCCCCAGTGGGTCTGCTTCACACCTAGCTATCCTATCCTCTAGGAGTTGCGCCATGTTCAATGGATTTTTTCTCTATTGAGTACCATTTTTAACCTCTAAGGGAGCTACACTTGTCCCCTAATCCCCAATGAAGTCAGCCTTCCCATCTGAACCCCTTGCCGGTCTTGACCATTATATCCCCAAGGAGTCAGATTGCAGTCCACAAGACGTATTCCCATGCAGCTTCACCTACATGGTGACCCACAACCATGGTACACGTCCTAGCTGCATGATGTTAAAATGCTCAACACCATGGTCCAAACTATATGACCTTAAACTGTAGCTGAGGTCTAGTTGCACGACCTTAAACTGCATGGTCTTGGCTGCATGACTTTAAACTGCTTGCCTTGGTCCAAGCTATACGACCTTAAATCATAGTGCAAGTCCTGACCACATGACGATAAACTGCTTTACACAGGTCCCGGAGCCATGACCTTAAACACTCCCTCACACGTGCATACATGCCCTTTACGTGCATCTTCACGCACGTCTTCCCTAAATGCTCGTTCGTGTGCGTGCACCTTCTTCATTACCTCCCTAGTAAGCCCATCTACTTCATCACCTTTCATCATTCCCCAGTGAGTCTCACCCATGCTCACAAAACGGCGAGCCATTCTTCCATCCATACTCACCGTCACTTAGTGGGTCACCACTTTTCTACCTTTCATTCGTACATTATCCATTTTTCATAGGTAGATTTGCGCCATCTCCCCAAAAGTGAGCTAAAACTACCACCATACTCACTTTGTGGCCACCACGAAACTGTCATCCATCATCACCATGGTCCAGCTGTATGACCTTAAACTAGAGTACACGTCCTTGCGGCATGACAATAAAAGGCTTTGCAGAGGTCCCGAAGGCATGACCTTCAACACGCCTTCAAAAAAAATCTCACGAAGGACACTTGGACCAATAAGCAGGATGATGCAGAGTTTGCCTCTATAGGCGGCTTTAGCCATTGTGCAAGGAGAAAAATCCTTGGTGTCAGAATGCCCTGATACCATGGCCTAAAAAGACGAGCATCAAGGAAATATTCTGACAGTTTGAGTCCACTAGCGAAAGGACTCGAAGGACAGAAGACTAGCCAAGAAGGCAAGACGAGTCTCATGAAGAAGAGCACCATTCCCAAGAGGTCACTAACGCACTCCAAGATGCTGAAGGTGCCCCAAGAAAGCTAAGTCAACCAGACCTTGGACCTGTTATGCAGCAATAGGATTGAGCCCCCAGGGGTCGTCTGGGACGAAAAAGAGAGGTATCGTGATTGTCGAAATTGCTAGCAGTAAGCAGGGTTGTGCCCACAGCTGAGGTACCCTGCCTGCTAAGCAAAATCTGGTGCGAAACCATCCAGAATAAGCAACAAAACAAAGAAACGCAAACTAAATGGAAAAAATTCCCTTAAGAATGCACTTGACCGTCAGACGGGCTTAATTCTGACCAACGAGGTCCGTACAAAATCCTCAACTGTCAAAATCACAAACAGACCCTTAAGGGTGAGGACTTTGACAGGATCCCTCAAAAAGGTCTCTTCTCCCCAAAAGTCTCCATGGATGGACCTGTACATTGCATCCAAATGTCTGAGCATCCTAGTTACAGCATTGCATGGATATCTCCTCGGCGTTCACTTGGTCCTATGGCCAGGAAGAAAAAAGTAATAAATTCGAAGAAATTTTCTGAATGTTGTCATTCTCTCTTCTCTCGAAGCACAACATTCAGCGGGGCAAGTTGTTTGAACACATTTTTCAGCACCTTGGGTCCCTGATGCGAAGTAAAGGAGAAGTCAATCAATAAAGCCCTAGCATACAATGTAACTTTTGACATTGTCATAATTTCCCCATAACGGGTTAGAATCTTCCTAAAGACTTCAAAAGCCACTTGACAAGTTTCGTTGCAATCCGACATGTCTAAGGCAGTGCAGACAAAGAAACAATTTCGGAAAGATCAGCCTCTAGCACCCTGAAACAGACCCCATAACTAGAACTCTAATTTTGGTATGTCAAATCACTATGGGAGTACCATCATTGGATCCGGCACGGTCGAAAACCCTTAAGGGTCAAGTTTCAGCTTAAACAGACGTTCCAGGATAAAGTTATAGGTGAAACATCAAAAAGGGGTAGGCCGCACGCTATTCCCATGCGGCCTCCATTAAAGGAGACTAGTTTGAACAGTCACAAGCGGCAACTTCGAAGGCTCATATCTTACTCATTATGAGTCGGATCGTGATCAAATTTTGTGACCATGTTCGTCTCGTCAAGACGAGCATTTTGATATATGGTACGCCCCCATGACGATGCTCGAGCAAGGAAAAAACCTAGAGAGAATTTGGCGATTCGTGAAGACAATTGTAGGAAAATCAGTAGTAGCACGACCCACTCGAGCGACCATATCACGGCGTTCGCTTACCCAATTGACGTGAAACCAATTACACCATGTACGTAAGGTCCGAGGCTATGTCTGATCTGGCGTATAATGAACGGTTGGATTCTGCACATGAAGGCGTCAAAGTTGCTGTAGATTCTGACCACTAGATTTTGAGATTCGGCCAAAAACCCAAGACGACGAAGTCTTTGTTCGGGCACGAAATCGAGCTGTGTTTGTTGGAACGCGATCGTAACAGTATGCTCAGTGAAAATTAGTGAAGAAATCAAATAAAAACATCAAGAAACAAGCACACTATCAATCAGAAGTTTTCAAGATTCATACAAAATTCAAGTTGCATAATCGTGGCCTAAAAACGTGATCCGTGATTCAAAGTTGGTACCAAATCGATCGTCATGTCGAGCCCAACAAGAAAGTGATCATCTTTCGGCCAAATGGGCGCCGGAGAAACTCTCTAGGGCAACGGCAAGGACTGTTTTGGAATTCCGTGTATTGTTGGGCAGGGGTAAAACCGTCATTTTGTACCTATTTTTAGATTTTTCTTTAATTCAAATAAATTGTAATTGTTATCAATTAGGCTAGATTTTGGACATCCACCCATGTTTGGGCCCAATTTTATAAATCCATACTAAACCTAATTATAAAGAGTCTCCCTCAGTTTTCAATCTCATGAATAAAATTTGAGAGTTTTACATTGAAGTTATGGGTGTGTCTTAGAGAGAGAGGGAGGAGAGAGAAGAAAAAATCTGGTACCCTTCAATGAAGGTAAGTTTCTCTCCTCCTATCTTCTCTCTTTTTCTCTCTCCTCATCTCTTCTTTCTCTCTTTCCTCTTCTTCTCCTCTGTCTTTCTCTCCTACTCTCTCCTCTCCTCTTTCTCTTTCCTCCTCTCTTCTCTCTCTTTCTCTCTCCTCTTTTCTCTCTTTCTCTCCTCTCTTTTTTCTCTCTCCTCTTCTTCTTCTTCCTGTCTCTCTCTTTCCTCTTCTTCTCCTCTATCTTTCTCTCTCTTCCTCTTTCTGTCTCTTTCTCTTCTCTCAACACACACGGCAATAGGCCATCGTTGTGCGTGTCTTTCATCTCCTTCTTTCTTCCTTTCCACTGCTTTCTTTCCTTACTCATCATCCATTCTTTCCTAATTCTTACTCTCTCTTTCCTAATCTTCTTTCTTCCATTTCCTTTTCTCTCTTCTTTTCTTCCTTTCTCTTTCCTCTTTTTCTTAACCTCTCTCTTCTTTCTTACTCCCTGTTCTTTTCTTTCTCTCTGCTCCATTCATGCACGACAGTGCCCATTGCAAGGCATGATGTTCTTTTTCTCCTAAAACATGCGCAGTGGACCGAGTCTTAACCCGAGTGGTGGATCGGGCCTCTATCCAAGTTCCTCATTCCTTTTTCCTAAACTCTGACAAGGATAGTGAAGCGAGCCCTTTTCCTGAAGTGGCGGTTCGGGCCGTGTCCGAGTCCCTTCTTACACGCATGCTGATGCCTATCACCGAGTGTGACTTCTTCTTCTTTCTCTCTCTTGTCATGGACGACAGAACCTCATCGCCGTCCATGTTCTCTTCTTCTCTCTCTCTCTCCTGTCATGTACAACGAAACCTCATCGTCGTCCATGTTTTCTTCTTCTCTCTCTCTCTTGTCATGGATGGTGGAACTTCATCGCTATCCATGTTTTCTTTTTCTCTCTCTCCCTCTCTTGTCATGGACGGCGAAACCCCATCGCCATCTATGTTCTCTTCTTCTCTTTCTCTCTTGTCATGGATGGTGGAACCCCATCGCCATCCATGTTTTCTTATTCTCTCTCTCTTCTGTCATAGAAGCCGTCCATGTTTTCTTCTTTCTCTCTCCCCTGTGTCATGGATGACGAAACTCCATTGCCGTCTGTGTTTTCTTCTTCTTTCTCTCCCCTTTCTCATGGATGGTGGAACCTCATCCCCATCCATGCTTTCTTCCCTCCTCTCTCTCTCCTGTCATGGACATTGGAACCCTATCGCCGTCCATGCTTCTATTCTCTCTTTCTTCTCTCTCTTCACTCTCTTCTCTCTCTTCTCTCTCTTCTCTTTCTTCTCTTTTCTCTTTCCTCTTTTCGTTCTCTCTCTTCTCTTTCTTCTCTTTTCTCTTTTCTCTCTTTTTTCTCTCTTTTGTTTTTTCTCTCTTCCCTCTCTTCTCACTTCTGTTTCTTTCTTTTCTTCCTTCTTCTCTCTTCTATTTCTTTTGTTTTCTCTTTCTCTCTTTATCTCTCTCTTCTTTCTTTTCTCTTCTTCTCCCTTCTCTCCTCTGATTCTCTTTCTCCCGTCTCTCTTCCCCTCCTCTCTTCCCTCTTTTCACTCTTTTCTTTCTTCTCTCCCCTTCTGCTCTCCCCTTCTTCTTTTCTTCTTCTTTTCTCTATTTCCCCTCTTTCCCTCTTCTTTCTCGGTCTTCTCTTCTCTTCTTCTATTTTGTATCTTCTCCTCATCTATTTTTTTTTCTCCCTCTCTTTCTTCTCTCTCTTCTTTCTTCTTCTTCTCTCGTTTGACCAAGGAAGGTTAAGATTAGCACTGCCATGATAGTTTCGTCATTGAGTAGTATTGTTGTTGTGCTGGTCTGCAGTACCGTGCTCGTCTTACTACCATGACAGGCTAGCCATTATGCTGAGCTGGTTGGTATTGGTCTCATCGTCGAGTAGTCTTGTCACCACACCGGTCTGAGTTACCGTGCCCGTCTTGCTACCACGTAAGGTCGATCACTATACTGGTCTAGCTACTATGTCAGTCTAGCCACCTGGTCAAATCACTCTTTCTTCTCTTCTATTCCTTCTATTCTATTTTTCCTTTTTTTTTCTCTTATCATCCCCAATCTGCATCTCATTCCTTTCCTTCTTCTTTCAAATGTGCACGCCTATGTGCATGCGCCCAAAGACAAGGTGGGGTCCCTTGGCCCACTTGTCTTGTAAAATTAGCCATGTGTGTGTGATCACAAAAACAGGAGAGTACAAGTCAAGGGAGGCGATTTCAAACCAATTGAAGTACTCGAGGGATTTCCGTCGTGATATAAGAGGGCGCCCAAGCGAATCAGCCCAAGAGAGTCACGGACCCAGGTGAGGTGTGTCATGCCTCACATTAAATTCCTCTCTCATCAGTTGGTATACCTACTCTTGTTTCTTGACAGGGTTCCCAAGAGAGCAGTCTCAAGTCCTGGGTTCCCTTGAAACCCGAGACACGTGCCACCAGATCATCTCGACGCGGAAGGCGAGATCGAGGAACCTAACCACCTGTATATCTGCTACATTTTGCCCACTGCATATGTAATGTCAGGCCTCGTGCTAGTCATTGCGTACATTAAACTACCAATTACCCTAGCATATTCAAGTTGATATATACATCTCCTATCATTTTTCTTTAACTTAATATGAGGTTCTGTAGGGCTGACTTATTATTAGTATGCTCAAACGTTTTGAGTATTTTCTCAATGTAGTGATATTGAGTGAAAATTAATTTATTTTCTCTTTTCTTGCTATTTTGATATCAAATATTACTTCAGCCTCTCCTAAATCCTTTATATCGAAGTTAGATGCGAGGAAACTTTTAGTTTCCTCTACAATTTGTAGATTAGTACTAAAGATAAGTATGTCGTCAACATATAAACAAATTCTGACACATAAAAAGTTTATTTTCTTACTATAAACACATTTATCAACCTCATTTTTCTTAAAACTATCAGATATTAATACAATGTCAAATTTCTTATGCCATTGTTTAGGTGCTTGTAAGTCCATAAAAAGATTTAACTAATTTACAAACATTGTTCTCAAAACATGGTTATTCCATATAGATTTCTTCATCTAAGTCACCATTAAAGAAAACAGTTTTTACATCCATTTGATGTATGACTAGATGCTAGATAGAGGCTATTGCTAAGAGCATTCTAATAGTACCCATTCTTATCACAGGTGCATATGTGTCAAAATAATCATTACATTCTTTTTGTTTAAATCCTTTAGCAATTAATCTTTCTTTATACCATCAAAATTCTTTTTTCTTTTAAATATCCATTTACAACCTATGGATTTAGAACTAGGTGGAAAGTCTACTAATTTTTAAGTTTTATTTGAAAGAAAGACCTATGTGACCTTTTACCAGGGAATAATTTATTATTATTATTATTATTATTTCACCCATTTCTTTTGGCAAAATATCACTTACAGGTGATCTTTATTACAATAAGATAAATTTCAAAAATAAAATCAATATAACAATTAAACCAAGATCTTAACAACTTGATGTCATTGAAACAATCTATATTATGTTTGAGAATATAAAGATAAAGTTGTAAGAAACAAAAGTGGAAGATTGTTTCAATTTTATCTTTATATTCTCAAGCATAATATAGATTGTTTCAATGGCATCAAGTTGTTAAGATCTTGGTTTAATTGTTACTGTGTGATGGTACATGTTGGTTTAATCTGTGTGATGGTACATGGATGAGGTTTTGGCTCCTATCCCTGTAGGCCACCATTGCACATAAGGGTCACACAGTCCCTTGGCTCATTCATCCGGGCATGTTCTCCAAAATCATCAAGGGCTAACTCATAAACCCTCATCGTTTTGTTCTTCATACCTAAGTAACATGGGTTTTTTCCAATCGACTGGCCTAGATCGTCAAGCACATATCGCTATCTGTAAACACTATTTGCATAACACGGTCCACGATGACCACACTCCCATTAAGTTTATGTTCCACTATATCAAATATTTTTGTTTAAAACACTCATAAGGCCTTTAAAGGCCACATAAACTCAACATCTCCCACTTGGCCTTTGAAGGCCTTACGTTCTCTCTTCCTCACTTTTTCTCATCTCCATCTCTCTTACATGTCTTACAAAAATATTAGGGGCAACTCCCTTAGTCAGAGGATCAACGATCATTAGATCTGTGGATATGTAGCTAATCTCAATCTCTTTCAATCTCACCTCATTCCTCAAGTGAGAGAAATAGGGTTTGATATGCTTGGAATTCTTGTAAAACCGTGGCTCCTATGATACAAATATTGTCGCTGTGTTGTCGTAAAAAATCCTTACCGCCTCACAACGCACAGAATGAAAATTGAGCAGATTAAGAAACTTTTTAATCCATATGTCCTCCTTGGCCACTAGACCGCATGCCACATATTCAGCTTCTATGGTGGATAATGCTACTATATCATGTTGCTTCGACTTCCAAGAAACTGCACTCCCTCCAAGCATAAACACATATCCAGATGTAGACTTCGCAACATCTGAATCCACGAGATAGCTTGCATCTAAATATCCCTTTATTGTTATTTCAGCTCCCCCTTTGTATGTGAGCGCATAGTTCATAGTCTCTTTTAAATATCTGATGATTCTCTTCACTGCTTTCCAATACTCCTCTTCAGGATTGCTTTGAAAATGACTAACCAAACTCATGACGAAAGACAAGTCAGGTCTTGTTCTTGTCATGGTGTACATACGGGGCCCAACTGCGCGCCTATAAGGTACTCTCTTCATGGCCTTTTTATCAACATCTTCGATTGGACACATTTTATTACTGAGCTTCATTTTTTTGTCAATTGGAGTTGACATGGGCTTACACTCAATCATATCAAACTTTTATAGTATCCTTTTTTAGTAGGTTGCTTGGGAAAGTTGGATAGTTTTCTCTTTTCTATTTCTTAATATTTTGATGCCCAATACATATGAAGCTTCTCCAAGATCTTTCATAGTGAAGTATTGTGCAAGAAAAATTTTTATCTCTACTACTAGGGTAATTGAGCTATTAACAATTAGCATATCATCAACATATAAAGAAATAAAGACCACATCTCTCCCACTGACCTTTTGATATATACTGTCGTCCTCATTATTTGTAGAAAACCTTGCAAGTGCAAGGATCTCTTGAAATTTTATATACCACTGACGTGATGTTTATTTTAAGCCACAGAGGGATTTATTAAGTTTATATACTAGGTTCTCCTTTCCATTTTTATCAAATCCCTCGAGTTGGGTCATATGAAATTTCTTCCTCTAAATCACTATTCAGAAAGGTTATTTTGACATCCATCTGATGAACCTCAAAATTAAAATGAGTTGCTATGACTATTAGGATCTGGATAGATGAGAATTTGGAAACAAGAGAAAAGGTATCTTCATAATCTATCCCTTCTTTTTGGGTAAATCCTTTTGCAACTAACCTGGCTTTGTATTTTTCTATTTTCCCTTCTGAGTTCAACTCTTTCTTGAAAATTCATTTACAACCAATAGCCTTACGTTTTCGAGGTAGAGGTACTAATTCTCACACATAGTTTTGGTTAATGGACGTATATTCATCTTTCATGGCTTTTACCCAGTATTCCCTTTCAGGATAGGATAAGGCTTTATCATAAGTTTTAGGCTTAAAAACTGGATCCTCCACAACTTTCTCAAAATATTCCTCAAGTTAGACAAATTGTTCTAGGTATAGAGGTGGTCTACCGAATTGGTTACTTTGTCTTTGTTCAGGTAGAGGTTCACTTTCTTTAGGGAGCTCAGATTCAGGCTGAGACTGTTTTGAAGTTTCAGGTTCGGGTTCTCGAATCACATCCTTTTTTTTCACCCCCTCATAGAAGTCATCTTGTTTTCTACTCACCCTTGCTTTAAGGAATTCTTCCTTGAAGAAGTGAGCATCATGACTCTTAATGTCCGCTCATGTTCCAAGGTTGTAGAATCGATACCCCTTACTATGATCTGGGTAGCCAATGAAAATGGATTTGACAGTTTTGGGTTGTAGTTTGGTCCTATTTTAGTACGGGATAAGAACATGGGTTAAGCAACCCCAAACTCTCAGGTGATCAAGGGAGGGAGTACGACATGTGAAGATTTTTTGAGGAGTAAGTGGGGCAGCTTTTGAGGGAGTCTGATTAAGGATATAACATGCCGTTAACACGACATCTCCCCAAAAGTCTAGGGAAAGATTGTCATGCCCCATCATACTCCTTACCATTTCAACAAGGTCCTATTCTATCTCTCGGCTACACCATTTTGTTCGGGAGTATAAGGCATGGACTACTGATGGATGATCCCATTTTCAAGGCAGAGTTCTTTGAAAATATCAGATGAATATTCTCCCCTCCCTATCGGTTCTAAAGACTTTGATTTTCGAGTTGGTTGATTCTCTAAGTCGGCTTTATATTCTTTGAATTTTTTCAGGGCTTCTGATTTGGTATGAATAAGATACACATGGCCATATCGCGAGTTGTCATCTATAAAAGTGACGAAATATCTTTTACCACTTGTGGTGGTCACATTTATAGGTCCACATATGTCATTATGAATGATTTCTAAAATACTAGTAGTTCTTTTTGCCTCGTTGGTATTTTTCCTTACTAATTTTTCTTGCACACTTTCGATAAATATCCCTCATAATTTTGAAGAATGCCGTCATTTTTCAATCTTTTCATTCGTTTGATATTAATGTGTTCTAACCTCAGATGTCAAAGGGTAGCATCTAATTCATTAAGGGACGAGACATAAGCAACGTTCTCTTTTATTTCAATAGTAAATAGCCCATCTACAAAACGTCCTGTCATGATAACATATTTCCCCTTCTTGACTACCACTTTATCCTCAATGAAAGTAGTCATGAATACAGCCATCTTCGGAACCGAAACCAAGCACTTCCTCATATCATGAGCATAAAGTATTTGCTTTAGGATTATGGTGCTCCCACTCTTCAATTTCAGCTAAAAATCTCCAACTCCAAGTACATTAGTTTTCTGATTTCGTCTCATATAGATATGTTGTTGTCTTGTCCTCATGGGAGTAAAAGAACGAAAGCCTTCCTTGATGTTTGTGATATGAGTCGTAGCCCCTAAGTCGAGACACCAAGAAGCTCCCTTGGGGTTAGCCAGCATAGACTCAAAGACCACAAAAGTCAATTCCTTGTTGGTCCCTCCAGATTTATTGAACCGACAGTTATTGGCTATGTGGCCCACCTTCTTGCATATAAAGCAAGTCCTAGTCTCTCTTTTTCCTCCTTTATTACCAAAATCCCTCCTTTTAAAATCTCTCATCTTTCCAAAATAATTTCTTCCTTTTCCTTTCTTAGGTCTAAAAGAGGATTGAGATTTTACCATGTGTATCGCCTCCCTTGGAGATGTAGTCAGTGCATGCCTTGAGTTCCTCATTTCTTCTTCTCCCCTGATTGTCGTGATAAGCTCATCCAGCTTTGGTGCTTTCTTTTTGACCAAGAGTGAAGATACTAAAGTCTCCCATGAATTAGGAAATGAATTCATAAGATGAATCACTTACATGGGTTTAGTTGGTTTCATGCACGTGTCATCCAACTCTCTGACTAGTGCACGAAAAGTGTGCCCATGATCTGCAAACTTAGTTCCTTATATCATCTTCAAATCATTATATTTTTCATGGCCATGGCTTGCTTTATGAGAGAGGGGTCATCATATTCTCTTTCAAGTTTATCAAAAATTTCACTTGCAGTAGAAATTTATTCATACTCAGAAGCATATGAGTCTGTCATGGTGCATAAAAGAATGTTCTTGCATCTGAAGTTCTTCTTCTTCCAAGTCGTATGCTCATCTTTGATTGCTTGAGATGAGTCGTCACTTGGATGATGAGGACGACTCTCATAGAGCATCTCATGCAAGTTTTCCTCCTCAAGCACACATCGAAACTTTCTTCTCCAAGAAATATAATTGGTCTCATCAAACCTTTTGGCTTTTAGGATCTCAGAGAAGAAGATACGTGCGGCCATATCTTTAACTCTCAAGCAGGACTTAGAGAAGACTCCTAATGGCAATCAAGTAACTATGCTCTGATACCAATGAAAGAAAGACCTATGTGATCTTTTACTGGAGAATATTTTTTTTTATTTTTATTATTTCACCCCTTTCTTTTAGCAAAAGATCACTTATAGGTGGTCTTTATTACAACAAGATAAATTTCAAAAATAAAATCACCATAATAATAACCAAGATCTTAACAACTTGATATCATTGAAACAATCTATACTATGTTTGATAATATAAAGATAAAATTGTAAGAAAAAATTGAAAGATGCTGGAGATTACCTCAACTGGGCGTATTATACCCCACACAGAGTCACCACCATCCAAAGGCGCGAGATCAACGGTTTAACTTCAATCTCGATTCAGAAAAGCAAATTTCGGTCAAACAGAGTATGCACCCTTAAATCTCTACAATCTCTAACCCTAATAGTTTTTGCTTAATCTTAATTTCCCAACCCTCAATATTTTTAAAATGAGAGAGAGAGAGAGAGTGGAAACCCTAGGGTTGGGGCATGCTCCCAATAGGCTTAGGAGAGAGAGGGTTAGAGAGAAAGACAAAGGAGAGAGAGTGGGGTGTGCTCCTTTAAGAGAAATGAGAGAGGGTTGTGGGAGAGAGAGAGAGAGAGAAAGGTGTGAAGAATAGAGGGGTACACCCCTATTTATAGTACAAAATTAGGTCTTTTTAGAGTTTCTCATAGTTTGTCTCTTTGTTGAGATTGAATATGAACCGTTGATTAGGGTGCCTTGTGGGGTAAGAGATCTGAGCCATCCATTCCATAAATGGGCCATCAACATTTTGGAGGGTGCATAGACCATTATCCCCCTTTTCTTAACCATTTTCCCATCATTAAAAAATAAATAAATTATATCTACTTAAAATATTATGCTTTCCATACCATAATCTTTCACAAAATATTCCAAAGATATATCAAGTTAATATATGCTTTCATATTTTGGTTAAGATATGGTCAATATATTTCTATATCTTCATGTAACTACATGGTACAAGATATCTTACCGAAATTCAAGATAACTTGATCTCCAAGAAAAGCATCCAAGAGGTGGGGCGTGCCACCCATGTGTGGCACGTGTAGGCCCCACCCACTTGATACATGGTGGGCCCATGTGCACAATGGGCCCCCATGTTAATTTTATGTAATTTTAAAATTAAAAAATAATTTCTAAAAATATTATTTAAGTTTTTATACTTTTGTAAAATTAATATCTTTATTTTTATAAGTCCAAAAATTATAAATAAAATATCGAAAGACTCATAAAAATTCAAATAATAAGTAAAAACAATTTATGTTATAAAACAAATATTATTAAATTAATATGATGGGAAATGGATCCATATGGTTTAGGAATTTAATCAGCAATCATGGGGCACTCCATCTTCAATTGTGGACTACAGACCACACTTGCTTTATCGAACCAACCTAGTGGTTCCCATGACCCACAGTCCAAGGAAGGCTCATTATTTAGTTCTCAAAGTCTGACCGATGAGCCAAGGGGTCACAATCCCAGTCTGTGGATTATAGGTCTTCCCCTAGAGACGAGTCAATGTCACCAAAACCTTATGTGACCACAGCTCTATGACGCATAGGGGTATCTCTCGCACATACATATGCTTCACCCTAAAAGGTGGATTTCTGCCTTTGCCGAGCGATCTATCGATATGCATGTCATGTGATGGTACATGGATGAGGTTTTGGCCCATGTCTCTATAGGCCACCATCACACACAAAGATCATATAGGCCCTCGGCTCACTTAACCAAGCATGTTCTCCGGCCTCATCAAGGGCTAACCCATAAACCCTCATCGGTTTGTTCTTCATGCTCGTGTAACATGGGTTTTTCCCAACCTACTGGCCTAGATCGTCAAGCACATATCGGTATCTGCGAACACTGTTTGCATAGCATGGTTCACGAGGGACCACACTCCCACTAAGTTTATTTTCCACTATATCAATTTTTTTTTGTTACAAACACTCATAAGGCTTTGAAAGGCCACATAAGCCCAACATTATTTGCCATTATGGAGTCCATTTCACTATTTCTAGCTTCTCTCCAAACAAATTGCATCTTGAGATGCTAAGGCTTCACTTAATGATGTAGAATTTACCTCCACATTTGAATATATAGGACCTGAATTTAAATTTTGTTTGATAAGCGTCAACTAGATAAATATAAAAACCGGTCCAAAGTTGTAAGAGGGATCACTTCTAATTCTTTCACTTTGACTTGGTTATATTATATCGTCATCAATATTTTCCATATGTTCTTCATCAACATTTTGATCATTTTCATGATTATTTTCATTAGGCACGCTACTTAATTCACTTTTACAAATGAGATTTAATAAAAACTCAGCATCTCTAGATTCTATTACTTTGTTAGAATTTAGATCAAAAAATCTATATGATTTACTATTTTGTGAATATCGCACAAAAAAGCATTTAGTGGTTCTAGGACCTAATTTATTTCTTTTATGATCTGGAAGACAGTCTCATACTTTAAGAAAATTTAAAGAAAATATTCTATCAAACCAAAGCCCATATCATTCTTTTTATATGGAATTCTACTGAAAATAAAACATGCAGACAATAAAGCTTCACCCCATAAATTCATTTAATAAATATTCTCCACCCTTATCATTTCTTATAAATTTAATTTTTCTTGCTAAGTTGATTTTCAAGTTCCACTTTGCAAACGTTAAAATTTTCAAAAGCATCATCTTTATGTCTAAGAAAATAAATATAAGCATATCTCGAAAAATCGTCAATAAAGGTAATGAAATATCTTTTACCACCTCTAGTTAGAATATTATTTAAATCACATACATCACTACGTAGAAGTCCTAGTAATTTACTGTTTCTTTCAATTGAAGGAAAATATTTTCTAGTTATTTTAGCTTGTACACATATTTTATATTTTCCTTTAGTTATCATGACAATTAAAAATCAAATCTTAATTTAACTAAATATTTAATAGAAGCATAATTAACATGTCCTGATCTACCATGCCACACATTACAAGAAGTCACAATATAAGTAAAAGGCTTATTTATTTCACTAACTAGATACTTAATTATCTCATTAACTAGATCAAACTTGAACATCCCATCACAAGAGTATCCCTTGCTAACAAATATATCGTTTTTGGTCAAAATAAGTTTGTCAGACCGAATAACCATTCTAAAGCCCTTCTTGTTAAAAATACATCCAGAGACAATGTTTCTTCTCATATCCGGTATGTAAAACACATTTTCCAAGGTAAAAACCTTGCTCCAACTAAACTTTAGTTCTAGTATGCCAATTCCAAGAATTTTTGCTATGACATGGGTTCAAAGTTGAATCGAATGACCATCACCCATTGAATTAAAAGTATTAAACATGTTTCGTTTGTCAGATACATGAATGGTAGCGCTGGTATCGATCCACCATCCATTTTATGTATCGATCATGTTTATTTACCTATCCATTGCTACAAAATGTTCATCAGTGGTCAAGTTCACTTGGTCTCTAGGCCTTTTGAGCCATTTCCGAGTGTCGGCATCCTCTTGAATAGTGGCAGGTTTTTCGATATACATAGCAAGAGGGTTTCTTTTTATTTTTGTTGGCATTAACCTTTTGATCCTTATAATTTTATTATGGACCTGAGGAAAGAAATGCTTCTTGTTATATAGAGCATTTGATTTTTGCTCAACAGGGTTTGCATTAGTATGGAAATTCATAGTTTCATCTTTCATTTCCCTAAGTCTATTCTCTTCTTCAATTCGTAGAGATCTTTGAAGTTGAACCAAATCAATGTCCTCTTTTTTACATTTCATTTTGTTTTGTGCTATCTCCAAGATGAGGGTAGTTTATGAATTATGGAGCCTATTAGAAAAAATTCATCCAAGGAAATTCCACAATCTTTAAGTTTTATTCGCTTCTTCAATTTGTAGAGATCTTTGAAGTTGAACCAAATCAATGTCCACTTTTTTATGTTTCATTTTTTTTGTTTTTGTACTCTCTCCTAGATGGGAGTAGTTTATGAATTATAAAGCCTATTAGAAAAAATTCATCTAAGGAAATTCCACAATATTTAAGTTCATTAACTGTAAGCTGCAACTCATATATGTAAGAAAGAATTGACTTGTTTTCAATGAATTTAAAGTCCACAAAATTAGCAATGAGAATTTTTTTGTTACCAGAGTCTTCCATGAGGTATTTGGTTTCAAGTAGTTTCCATGGCTCTCTGGTCGTGCTAATGGATGCATACACATCATAGATTAGGTCCGTCAAGGTATTGAGGATGTGACATTTGCAAATGTAGTCATCCACCATCCATCTTTTGTATGATTGAGTTTGCTCATTGGTGGAGTCATTCGATGGTGGCGGCGGTGTAGGCATAGACTCAGTGACTATGTAAGCCACCTTGAGTGCAGTAAGCAAGAAGATGAGCTTCTGTTGCTACCTCTTGAAATTCAGGCCATTGAAGCGCTCCAATCTTGTAAAATCGTGGTTCATGACTTTCAAGGAAGTCATAGCAATCTCCTTTATTTTATCCATAAATATCATCTTGAATTATTGGAAATTGGTGGGTGAAATCAAGGTAGAAGATAATACGATTCTGAAAGATTAGAAGCTCGAACTCTTCGTGTTTCCAGGCATGCAGGAAAGCTATATCAAGACGATATTGCCCCCCTTTGATATTCTTTTTTATGTGCATAAGAAGGGCAATTCATCCTCAGGATTTAGGAAACTAGAGAACTTCTTTGATGTTCTTAAGCTTTATGCACCCGAGCATAAAACCCACACACTAGATACCAGAGTCTTGATAGTTTACATAGAGAAAGAGACAAAATCGAGTACAGAGCGAAGTTAGCCCACTGGTTTTTCTCCCTGGAATTGCAAAGAAAGGTGTAATGTTTAGAGGCTCAAAAATGTATTCTAAGTATATAACTCGTATGGGTAGGAGGGCCCTTTTTATAAAGAGTCAAGAGGCTGCCCATTTAGTGTAGTGGTTACATGCAACACCAACAGCTACAAGTTATTTGCACTTGCTTATTTAGTATAGTGGTGATTACATGCACCACCAACGGTTACAAGTTACATGCACCACCAATAGCAACAAGTTACATGTACTGGCTATTGTTACTAGCCTCTATCTCACATCAACGGTTAGATGACCATTGGATGCCCCAAAGGCATCAAAGGCTAGATGACCGTCGGTTATCCCACACGAGTTGGGCTCACTAAAAGGGATCGATCCTCAAGCCCGACTCGTACACATTCGAGGGGCACCTTTCACGCGTGGGAAGTAAAAGTGTACCGTCAAGTACCCACGTCCTTGCACACGCATGTGCGCATTACACGTTTCGCATGCATTATCTCTCTTACCTTTGTACTAATAGTATAATGCATGAGAATGAGTGCTCTTAAATATAGCTCAATAAACTCTCTCCTCTTCAATGTGGGACTCAAACCCATAACTTTCACTCTCTATAAAAACAACTTAGGAAAAACCCACAAAACCATATTCTTGTTTTGAAATAAACAAATATTTTTCAAACAAAAAATTCCAATATTGCTTCAATTGTTTAGGGCTTCAGCCTTACACAAACACATGTTGTTTGTATAAGGTTGCAACCTTGAACAATTAAAGTAAGGCACACCTCTCAAATTTATTATAAGATGTAATTTTGGTGTGAAAAATTCTTAGGATGGACTAGGAGTCTATATTCATTTATAATTAAAAAAAATTTAAAACTCTACAAAATAGTTCAAATCAAGTGGATCTATAAACACATAAAGATCTTGAAAATATATAGTCTAGATAATATGATACAAGATGCACTATTTTCTAGACGAGAACTTCTTTTTCATATTCATACATCTCGATATGGAGATGATTAATCAGAGGATTTTTCAATATCAAAATAGTCTATTTAGATAGATGTTTGAGGTACAGTTTAATTCTACATTTTAAAGTTGCAAACGAGGCATCTTTTCCTAGGCCATTTAATTTTGCAACAGTTTTGGCTACTGATTTAAAAACCATCGGGTAGGCATAAAATTGCCCGGTTTGATTTAGAAATGTGTGACTCCATTTCGTTTCTACGTATATATAGGTGAACAACCGAGTCTAGAAGGGAACCGGTGGTTTTGCACAATACACCAACAACTCTATAGCAAAACGGGATTTAGACCGCCACTTCATTGATCCAGACCAGGTTTTTTCATGTTCACTATTTTTCATATAATTTTTTACCGGTTCACTATTTTATGTACACATCAAAATGATGATCCAAACTGCTTATTCATCGATCTGGACCGATTTATAGAAGAGCTAGTTCATATGGCCTATCCGTTTTTTGACCGACTAGTTTTGACCGTATTTTCTCGGTTAAAATCCTAACGTTGGTGCATATTTTCCGGTTTGGACGATATTTTTCTCTGTTAAACTCCTAAGGATGCTGCTTGTCACACTCACTTATTCGATGGGATGGACGTGGCATTTGATCATTGGGTGCTCCTACCAAAGGGACAGCCTGGAACAAAAGCACATGCCCCAGTCGAAGCATCTCGACCGTGCATCCAGCTCAATTGGGCCTTCGAAGTATTGTACAAATTTTTAACTATCGAACGCTTTGGGATAAACCTAACACACGTGCCTAATCGTAGCCGTCTATTTAAATAAACAAGCGACGCCCAAAACATGGACGCTTTCGGCTCCGGTAGAACCGAAGGTATGTACAGCAAAGCCGAAGCAGAAAAGTGCGGAAACCATTTCTTTCAAAACTAAAGAAATTTGACATTCGCTCAGTTTCTCTCTCTATAAAACCAGGATTTATCTCTCATTTTTTTCTCTCCTTTTTGCCCTCTTTCCTTCCCAATTACTCTCGTTCTCCTTTCTGTTTCTCTCTCTAGGCTTTCTTCTGTTTCTCTCTCTAGGCTTTCCACTGTTTCTCTTTCTATCCGTGTTACTTTCTCTCCCCTTCTCTCTGTTTCTCTCTCGCTCTATTTGTCTCTTTTGTTGTTTCTTTTTTATCCATAAATGACCTACTTTCCATTGAAAACAGACCCTTTTCTCACAATAAAAAATGATGTTTTTCTTTCAAGCTAAGTATTTGCAGAGAAAAATGGCGGAGTAAGCTTGAAACGGCCGGATTAATTGAGCATTTCTCTCCTTTTCTCTTTTTTTGATCGAAGATGCTTTGTAGAGGTAGGGCAACTACAAAACGGAAGGCTGGTGCTGCTCCTGTTTACCTCAACGTCTACGACCTGACACCGATCAATGGCTATGCTTACTGGTTAGGTCTTGGAATCTATCACTCTGGAGTTCAAGGTGAACTGATTTTTCTTTTCAGATCTATGATTTTAAGGCGTTGATTCCCTAATTTTCTGGTTCTTCACCACACAATTCAGACTATTGAAAACCCTAATTTTTCTAATATATGAACTTATTTCAGCATATTGTTGAATTTCATTTATAATTTATGCTTATTTTTCAGGGGTTGAAACTGGAAGCTTTCATGGAATTATGTAGAAGGAGAATTCTCGTGTTGTTGTAGAGAAATCTATGTATTTTCTAAAGAAATAAACTGGAATAATTTTAGGGTTTTGTGAGAATTTGTTCACTGGTTTAGGCTTAACGAATTAAAAATACTACAGAAAACCCTAGGTGTGAAACTGGACTGCCTTTTTTTTCTCTTCAACATTTATGACGAAAATACACCCAGGCGGCGCTGTACCATAGTCGCAGCATGGAAACCTTATTTGAGGGAGTAGCTGAGTTTCCCAGGAAAGTTTTTGATGTTTTTGCCATTATTTATTTGCGGCGAATGGCCAAAAGGCCCTTTTGTGTGTGAGATTATTGGAATACCCAGATATTAATCATATGACCATTTTGTCCCTTCCAACGACCAGTCTTTACTTCTAATTCTGGTTCTATAGGGAAGGGAAAATGTTGGTTTGCTGGGGTCGTTCATTGAAGGGTGACGTGGTGATGTTCATCTCATGTGAAATAGAGGGTCCTTTTCATCATTGAATTTTTTTTTATTCGGAAGGGAAAGAGAGGTGCATTTTTGAGGGAGAAAGTGCATCTTGGAGATGCCACACAAATAATTTTTCAGGAAGCTTAATTTTGTTTCCTTTTAGGTAAGAAGTAATGAAATATTTAATAGGGTTGAGAAATTGGTCAGGTCGGGTATGGGTCCAGGTATAACATTCTTGTTGGGTAGGGGGTGATGGGTCTTGATCAAGGTCTACCTAACCTGACCCAACCTGGTATGTATTAGTATAAATACATATTGATAATATTAAGTATGGAAGATGCTAGGGTGCGGCCACTAGCTCATAGGAAAAATGAGCTTAACGGTTCAGATTGAATGTGTTCCGATCTGACGATCATAGATGTCTGGTAGTATTTGAATTTTAAGTTTTTTTTCTATAAATCCAAATCACTTGAAATTTGGAATGTGTATACATTAAAAATAGGTGAATCTTCAAAAAATATCAAAAAAATATTTTACATGAAATAACTTGACCAAAATACTCCCAAAAAGTTTTGGAGGTATTTTGATCAATATTTTTTCCCGAATTATTATTTGCCTAAAATTTCAAGTGATTTAGATTACTAGAAAAAAATTAAAATTCAAACACTACCGGACATCTGTGATCATCAGATCGGCCCAGATTTAATCTAGGCCGTTGGACTCATTTTTTCCTGTGAGCTAGTTGGCTCACCCAAGCTTTTCCTATCAAGTATATAATTTAGATATGTATTATATTCTTTTACATTTTTTTATTTATAGCCCTGACGGACCTTTGTCTTGACCTGGTGTGTTAGATCTAGAACCGGTTTAGATATGGTGCAATTGACTTGGACCCAACCCAGGTTCAGCTCCTTGTCCAACTTACACCTAGTCCTGCTGGATCTTGGTCCAACTTACACCTTGTCCTGTTGGGTCCTGGTCGGGTCAGCCCGGTGCCAAGCCCACTCATTCGTACCCCTAAAGTTTAGTTAAAAACCCAAACTGGTGGTCCATATTTGTTTACTTGGTTGGAATGGAAAAAACAATTGGCTACAAGATGAACTCTTACTTTTTGTTATTTTTATTTGCATATGATTATTCTTGGGCGATGAAATTTTGGTCCTGAGATGAAGAAACTCGAGCTTTACAAAGAGTCAATAATGTTTGACACCTATAGGAGTGGGAAATGTTGATCCGAAATTTGCCTTTTAGGGCGTCTTTGATAAGTTGGAGTTTCTGGAAGTGGGAGTTAAAGGTCCCACTTCCATTTTTGATATTATTGTGTGGAAGCTGTAAAGTGGAAAGGCGGGCTTCCAAGCAGCTTTTTTTTAGTGATAATATGGGTTCAGTTTTGGAACCATTAAAAATGATGGAAGAATAGTCTTCCATAATTGATGGGAGAGTCCCATCCACTCCCAAAAACTCCATGCCTTAAACACGCCCTTAGATAGATACTATACATTAATGAATAGGAGGATGAGTGAGATTTTAGGTCACATTAATACTTTTGTAAGGAGATTTCAACTGGAATGATCAAGTAGAAGAACCTGAGTTTCTAAAGTGTCAAATTTGTCATCTTTGTGCCACATGCACCAAAAGCATGAGCATATGTGTCCATACTCCATAAAGACACATAAACCGTTATTTCTACTTATTGAACCATGGAAAAGTATACAATGAGACCATTTACCTTTATTATAAGGAGGTGGCCACAATTAATCTTTGACCATTGGATGTAAAATTGGGTAGTTGCATTTATTCCATTGACCAAGCTCAAAGTTTAAAAGAAATTTTCTCGAAGTTTACGATACATCAAGTTATCAAATTTCACATCAGAATGTTATAAGTAATTGTGACCTCTTTGTACCACAGTGATTTCATTGTATACAATTCCTTTAAACATTGTGAATAGGTCCAAGAAAGATTTGTTTGACAATAATTTGTAGCTACCATCAAGGATTGGATTGAATCATTAAAAGTTATGTCTAGTAGGAAGAACTTCATGGCAAATTGTAAGGTAAAATTAGCAGTTTTTGGAATATGCTGGATAGTCAATAATCCCAAAAACATGGGCACGAGGACCTCACACTTGGTCTTGGTTGTCTGCCGCTTGGTTTTGAGATAGCGAGATGCTTCTCCCAATTTGAGATGATCATGAAATGGCGACTTCCAGGAAATTCAGATGGGTCTCACGCTTGGTTTTGAGATAGCGAGATGCTTCTCCCAATTTGCGATGATCATGAAATGGCGACTTCCAGGAAATTCAGATGGCCATTCTCATCATGTGTTAATCGGTACTTGGATACATAAGATTGCCAAGCTAGCTCTAGCCCTTATTGAAGATGGTGGATTTTCACTGCTCCTATACTGTGATTGGACATGACAAACACATATCTACCCACTCAAATTTTTGTCAATGTTTTGAACACCATGCCACTCAACATTAAGGTTCAATTCATCAGTGCAATTCTCGAAAAGTCATCCTTCTAGGGTGAAAGAACAGTTAATAAGAGATAAGAATGCTTCCATATTGTTCCTATAGTTGCCCTTATTTGCATTTTGTGGTTGCTATGAGATCGAGTATGAAATTTCTAGGAGTGACAAATTGGTCTGCAATTTAGATTCACAATTTCCTTCGGAAATTTGCCATTGGATAAGCATGCGATCTTTCTTACATTGCTTTCATGTTTTGATGATTTGTTACCTGTAAAGCTTTCTCACATATACCAAAATGAAAGAAATCATCCCTGAAATAAAAGTAAACCATCAAATAATACATTTAATCTTGTCAAAAAACTAACCAGACATACATTTATTGGCTCTATGCTTCGTGGATTATTCGCAGTCCATGGTGTAGAATATGCCTTTGGTGCTCATGAGCACTCCAGTACAGGGATCTTTGAGACTGAGCCAAGGAAATGCCCAGGGTTCGTGTTTCGCAAGTCCATATTGATCGGGCGATCTGGTCTGAACCCTAAAGAAGTCAGGAGCCTAATGGAGCAGCTAGCCTCTGAGTACACGGGCAACTCTTATCATCTCATCATGAAGAACTGCAACCACTTCTGCAATGATGCTTGCATCAAGCTCACTGGAAACCCAATTCCTCGATGGGTCAACCGCCTTGCCAGAATTGGTCAGTTTTGTAACTTTAGCCTTGCTATCTGTATAGCGAGTATTGGTCAGTTTGCTAACCTTGGTTTTGCTATTTCCATATCTAGAATGAGTCAATTTGCTTTGCTTGGCTCTGTTGTCTCTGTTACTTGTGATTTTCACCTGGTAAAGTGTTAAGCTTTGCCAATAGGGCTATTCCATTGTCACAAAACCCTATTAAGGAGATTGTTGGTCTATCCGAATAAAAGGTATTTTATTAGATTTAAAAGTTGGGTGGAAAGAAGGTCTTCTATTAGTTTCAGAAGTTGGGTGATATCGTTATGAGTTTCCTTCTGTAGAGGTCTACATGGATTACCTTTGCAAATATTGAGGACTTGAAATGGGCCAAAGCTCTTGATTCTTTAATATGATGGCTTTGCACCTTTGCTAATATGAATATAAATTATCAATAAAGACCAAGGCTATGATGATGATGAAGACCAAGAGATAAATTGGTTTTAATCCTGCTGCTGACCAACCCAAAGATGAATTGGCTGGTGCTCAGCACCAAAACAAGCAAGAAAATTCGTAAATTTGTGCAACATGTTAACATTGTGCCGGGTTGTGAATTTTTTGTATGTTTCAGATGTTAGCTGTGTGGAGTCAGTGTTTGTTATCGTAAAATATAATGAAAAATCCCTCGATCATTGCTGAAACATTTGAATGGTGCCAGATTGATGCAAAAGCCATTGTTTAATCTTCTTAAGTTTTGTCTTGCAGGCTTTCTCTGCAACTGTGTTCTACCTACTGGTTTGAATGTGGCAGCTGTGGCCCAAAGGACTGAATTGAGACTTTATGAAGTTGAAAGGAAGAAATTGAGAAGTGTGTCTAATCGATTTAGTGGTTCTGGATCCTCCAATGCTGGTACTTCCACAGCTACTAGTCATAGGCCAAAGCGTAAGCATTCTTCACCATTGCTTCTTACACCTCATCGAAACGGGATACTAGTTGAAGGCTGATAACTTGGTGTAAGTAATAAAGTACGTGTTTAGCCCATGTACATAGAGCTCCACATGCGGCTTCAATGGCTGCGCAATTCATGTGTGAGGAAAAAGCTCAGATGGTTAGTTTAAAAATAATTGAAATGGAAAAGGTCAGATGGTTAGTTTAAAAATAAGTGAAATGAAGGGGCTCAGATGTTTAAGTTTATTGAGTTTTATTTTACAATGTCGACTTATTATGTAAAATATTTTCAATAATAAAGTGATAAAGACGAGGCTTCAAAACTGAACGATCCATCAGTACTCGCCATTTTTTAGTGATTAATGGGTAGATTTGAAAAAGTGTGCAATCTGTATATGTGGGTACCGAGACATGTCATATTAGGAAAATTTGCAAAAAAATCCCATTACTTTTTAAAATAAACAAACAGTTCTAAGTCCCACATTTTCATTATCTTTTTATTTTCATCTACCCCCAGTTTTGACCATAGTTAGCAAATCACCGTTTATATAAAAACAGTTTTAAACGGTGACTTTTTGAAAAGGTCGGCAAAATATTGCGTAGTTTTTATAAAAATGTTTAAAACACGCTTTTTTCAGAATACAATTTAAATCAGGCCAAACCAGAGTAGTCTTTTTTACCTATAAATTTTTTTTAACGATAATTTTTTTTTTTCGGTTTTGTGTATTGTAGCTGTTGCTACTTTCATGCTTTTGAAAAAGCAATCAGCAATCAGCAATATCATAGTCACCATACCATAGTTAAATCACTGAACTGAACCTGTTAAGTCGGTGTGATGTTTAAGTATTTAATGAATAAATTTATATAGTATATTTGTCACCATATCATAGTTAAAGTATTTACTGAATAAATTTATATAGTATATTTGTCACCATATATAGTTAAAGTATTTACTGAATAAATTTAATAATATATTTGTTTTTGTTATGTAATAAGTAGGTGTGATGTTTCTTAAAATATTTAATGGGTAGAGTTTATATGATACATTTTTTTTTGTATATACTAGTTAATTATGTATTTAATATTGCTGATTGGATAAGAGTCACAAGGCAATCTAAATTAATTAACTTAATTATATTAGTCTAGTAAAGTTTTTATAGACGAATTAGTTATTGATGATTTTGACATAATTTACTTTTTAGAATTCCAAAATTTCTAAGATAATAAATTAATCCGATTTTTTGACTCTAATTTTTTGAGCCTAATCCGATATTTTAGTGATATCTTATATGAAGTATTTTTTTCCGATCCGTATTTTTTATTTGATTTTTTCATCCGACTTTTAAAAAAAAAATTTATTTTCAGTTTTATGATGAGTCGGTTTATTGATAGTCACCGACTAGCTAACTATAATTCTGACATCTAATGTTCGGAAGGGGTCTTTCTATTTTTTGGGGTAAAAGAGTGCTTTCGCATTAGATGTCCAAAATATATATTTTTTTAATAAAGGCCTGTTCAAACTTATAAAAGATGTGTTTGGTTGAACAAACCGATGCAAGTGAAAGGTTGGTCAGATATCTAAAACTTGGCGTTTAACCCAAAGGCGTGCTCTATTTATTATTTATTATTTTTATTATTATTATTATTATTATTATTATTATTATTATTATTAACATCCAAACGGGAAACGCTTGTTTCTTTTTAACTTCTTGAGTAATTTTATTTATTTATTTATTTATTTTATGTATAATATCTGTCCATATCCAATGTTTGAACAGCCTTTTCCTTTGGAGAAAATAATTGGATAGCATATTACCTTTTGATTATAGTGAATTTTTCATTTGCATACTCCAATTGTCCTCTTGAACATAGTGAAATTTTTCGGAAACATATGCTTTTGACATGGTACGTCCGAATTGCCATTTCATTGAGAAAAAAAGAAAAAATAAAATAAAAAAGAGGAGAAAAAGAGTATTTGTGTTCGGATGTCCAATGTCCAAATCCAAACATATGTTTTTTAGTGAGAGAGCGGCTTCGACATTGGAAGTCCTAATTATTGTTTCACTAAAAAAAATTGGTTCGGACATCCACTATCTTAACCATTCTTTTGCTTAAAAATAGAAGAGATGTCCGAACTAGGGGCAATAGGAATTAAAAAACCACAAAAAAGTGGGGCTCTGCCGAAACATAGAAAATAGGAACTAGGAAATTTATGAAAATCCACCTAAAATTTAACTACTTAAAATTTTTCCCTTGGTGTATTGTGAGAAATTTGAAACCTATTTTTGATGTGTCATTTGTTGGGTTATTTGAAATTTGATTATTTGCTGTTGAGATTAAATCAAAACATATTCTAAAGATGTTGAAAAGTTGAGAATGGGGTTGGAGTCGGGGGGTAACACCACTTGTGCCCCAGTTAAGATCTAGGCTTTCATTCTCACCCAACGCATTGAAAATATCACTAATAATTTAAAAAATAGGTAGGGCCCATCATCCCCACTGAATTACCCAAAAAAAAAATAGTTGGTGTAGCTTGATAAATTTCAATAAAAAATATGCGAGACTATTTTTCTAACTTCATGAAAATAAAATAGTTTTTTATGTAAATATCCCAATTTGATACAGCAATAAATTGTTCATGTTAGCCAACGGGTATCCCTAAATTGTTTTTGGCATTTCCAATTGGGTAAATCTGATACGGCAGTAAGTTACTCCGTAATTCCGGAGTCCCAAAAGGACATGGCTTTACGTATAGTTGGGGAAATTAATGGAAAGTTGTTTTGGCAAAATGAGCTGTCTCTATGTCAATTTAGGGTTTTTATTAAGGAGCTGGTTTTTATGAGTCCCCGGATTCGGACTATTTTCATGCGGGCTCATTTGAACACCCATTATTTGTATCGATTTTGGATCTAAATTTGTAGTGATACATGATCTACCTTATGATGATCGAATATAAAAAATAAAATATAATAAAATAAAAATTTAAAGCTTTTTTATTAGAATATTTTCCCATGCATTGAATTGAAATCTTTAGTTGTGGATATACATTTGATTGTGGGGGCTAGTGAGTCCGCTGACTCACAAAACACTTTTTCATGTAGTAATGCAAAATGCATCCATCTGTCCTATCACTTCTTTTTTTTTTTGAGAGAAAAAAAACACTTTTTTTTTCATCTATCCTATTACTTGAGCTTCTCCCAGATTCCCATTTCGTTGGATTACCACTTATTTTTAATTTGTCGATGCATTGTTTGCTTTTCTTCAAAGACTTTCTAGTTGTGTTAGGTTTTGTTGGGATTTGGATCTTGAATGAATTTCATAACCCCACTTGGCCAAGTCAAGATCCTGAATCCTGCATTCACATGATTTTAGGCCAAAAATGGAGCTTTCCCAGCAATTGCTTTGTGAGATCGTCAAATGTGGGACCATCCTCTTTCTTGTGTTTTAGATTTGTGCCTTGCTAGAAAAGCAAAGGAGTGAGTATCTATGCTTCCTCGGGGGCATGATATACATTTGAAATTTTGGGATCCATATAATTATAATTAGATATTATTTCAAAAGAAAAGATTTAGAGTTTGAGTTCTTGAACATCGAGATCAATCCTTCCAAAAATTGATGGTTTCAGTGCAGTCTTGAGATGCTACTTTTTTTAGGCCCATAGGGAGTAGTTCAAAATCTTTTGTTCGTTGAGGTTGGTTGCTGAGGTCTAGAGATCACATCCCTACAATTTGGGATTTAAAAAATATTTCTAATGTAAGTTTTGCATGAGGGAGTAGATGTATGGTATACTCATGTGGGAGTAAATATATCTTTCCGCAAAAGGCAAAAGCAAACCTAAACCAGACTTGGTGCAGCTAAGGGGTCCACATCCTTGCCTTACCTAGAACACATGCAAGGAACTTCCAAAGCAGACTTTGCATGCCATTTTGACACCCACTCTCCCAGCAAGAAAGCAACAAAAAAGCAAGTGCTTTAACCTCTATTAAATTTTATGTTTCAACCATCTTGTGATTATTTTCTTGTGAAGTTGCTGCTTTTTGTTGCCTTTCTTTACAAAATTGAAAGGATTCTTCTTTCTGATAATGGGGGAACCCCTTTAGTTCTGAACACAAACTTTACAAGGATGGGTTCTGAGGTGGGAAAGACCACCCAGTCCTTTCCAATGCTTTAGTTATTAATAGTAAAGCATGAAAATCCATTTGAGAAGGATGGGTTCTGAGGTGGGAAAGACCACCCAGCCCTTTCCAATGCTTTAGTTATTAATAGTAAAGCATGAAAATCCATTTGAGAAAGAAATTAAGGCTCAACCTGCAGTAGATCATCTTTAACCTAATTATTTTAGAAAATGGTGTCTCAAAGAGAACATATATAATTTTGTTGGAAAAAGTTTATATAAGGGGGAGGTCCAAAATAATCAAATTAAGGCGACCTCAAAAATTCACACAAAGGTTGTTTCAAAGCTAAAAAACTCTTAATTCGATCATCTCGACCTAGAGATTTATGGACATAAGAAAAAATAGATTTCAAGTCTTGAAAGTAGTGCATCTTGTAATGTATTATCTAAACCGTCAATTTTCAAGTTTTTCAAGCGTTTATAGATTTGCTCGATCTGTACTATTTTTTAATGTTTGAATTTTAAAATTAAAGATAAAAATAAATTTTTAGGTCATCCTAAAAATTTTTGATATTGAAATAACATATTTTTGCACTATTTAAAGGTGCACCTTACTTGTATTGTTTAGTGCCTCAGCCATATAAGAACGACAACTTTAAAATTTTAGTCCCAAATTGATTAGGGACAAGTATGGAGTCTCAAAAGAGGGAGTTTTGGGGGTTTGTGGTGTGAAGTGATAGAAACCTGCATTTATTTTTTGTGTAAAATATTTTCTTTCTTTTTATGTATATCCATATTAGGAAGGTGGTTTATTATAATGTTACTTTCTGTAGTACTACACAGCTTTGTAACCCAATAAATTGGAGCTCTTGTACACATATTCAATAAGCCCTGGGGGCTTTGAAATACAGTAAAATTCAGTATTCAGTATTTTCTCACATAGTATCAGAGCAGGTTTGATTCGTGGCGGCAGCAACGGAACTGGCCATGTAGCTAGGATCGTGTAGACCACCTCTAGCAAGTAAAAGCTCCTTACATTGTAAGGAAGGCATGAGGCTCATGTCAAGACCCAAGAGAATCACTTGGACAACATCTGCTGGAAACAACAATGGTCATGACGACATCAGTTGAACCCATGGAACCTAGGCACTATGGCGGCATGAGGTGCAGGTCGTGCAGGCGATGAGTAGGACATGGTAGCAAGAGAGCTGACCACTCACTCGTCGAGCATGTGTTATCCTTGGGGTGGCTTGGTGGTTGTGATGGATGCGACTAGTATGTGGAGAGGGCCAGAAATTTATGGGGACCCAGTGAAGCTTAGCGTCCAATTAGGACATCATAATTTCGGGTGGTGGATGTTTGTTAGACCCCCTTTCACCATAAGCCTAATGTGACCCGTGTGAAGTGTGTGTGCAGGCATCTTGGTGGAGAGAGCCTGGTGCAAGGGTATGGACAATGCGGACAATGGAACAGAGATTGGCATTGTGCAACCAAAGATTAGTGGCACTTTACCCTTGCATCTAGGTAGAGAGAGCTTGGTGCAAGAGCACGGACAGTGCAGACAATGGACCAGATATTGGCAATGCGCAACTGAGGATTAATGGTACTTTATCCTTGTAAGTATGCTCTTTTGCTATGTGGTCAGATTGAGTGTGGTTGAACCTAGCATTCAAGTAGCCTTCGTTAGGGCTATAGGGCCATAAGGGCTAGACAATAAAAACATCCCTTGACATGTCCATTTATGTAGGATTGAGTATGTTGTAACCCTATAAATTAGGGCTATAGTACACATCTTTAATAAGATCTTGGGGCTCTAAAATATAGTAAAATTTAGTATTTAGTTTTCTCACATGTGGGAGCTTTCAATATCCTCGTTTAAAGGACTATTACTTAATACAATTTTATTTTATTTTTTCACTACGGTTAAGCCTTCTTAGATCCTTATCATCCTCTTTACAAATGACAATTTAGGTGCATTTTTTATCATGTTTATGCCCTCTTAGAGCCTTACAACCCTTTTGTAAAAAATCTCCCTACTTGTTGCAGTTAATCTTGTTTGGCAACAATGTAACCTGACCATTTGCCACTATGACTTCATCACTGTTATGGTGGTTCTCTCTCATTGGGAGCCTTAAAACTCCTTTTACATAATATCCAAAGTGTTTGTCAGCAACTAGTTCGTTGTTGCAAACCGTGCTTTCGATGTAAATATGAGGACCCAATAACTTTAAGAATACGTAGAGTCGTTCCCATTATTCTCAATATCGGTCAGTTCATATCAGAACCGGCCGGTTAGATCGCCCTTCTGTTCTTGGTGTTTCGAGGGGCTACTAGGGGAGATTGGTCCTCCCCCCCCTCCCCCTCCCCCTCCCCCTCCCCCTCCCCCAAACATCAGGTAAAAGCCCGATTGAAATTTTCACAAACTGGACGATATGTATTGAGGATTGTACAACTCATTTTCTTAGTTTGTATCGATTGACTTGGCCATATCTACTTTCCTAGTTTGTAGATTCATTTGACCATATTTGTAACCTTCTAGTTTGTAGAGAAGTATTATTCATCATCCCCACAATCAAGGGATATTGTTGTGTATTGTTATACCCCCTGTATATTATTATATATAGCTCAATATCAATAGAGAAATACACTAAATTCTCACATCTCTTTCTCCAATTATGAATTTTACATGGTATTAGAGCGGTAAAGTCCATAACAAACTTGCTTTTCATCTCTCTTCTGCACTTTCAAGCCATGATATACAATGGAAAAAAAGCAAACTCGCAAACAGGTATCGAATCTCAGTTTTCACTTGAAAGTAGCAATGCTTATACCTCTAACTTCTCTTCTTATTATCTCCACCCCTTTGATAATCCCGGAGCTGTACTTGTCTTTAAACCTCGTTTGGAGACAACTACAACACGTGGAGAAGAGCTTTGACCGTGACAGCAAAAAATAAACTATGCTTTATAGATGGTTCATTTCCAAAACCATCTGTACCACTTACTGCTGTCAAGACTTGGGAGAGATGCAACCGCATAGTGGTTTTGTAGTGGCTCAATATACTCTCCAAAGATCTTGTAGATAGTGTTACATACACAAACACTTCATATGAAATTTAGATAGATATCAAGGATAGATTTTTCCAAAGAAATGGTCCAAAGATCTATAACCTCAAGAGGAAGCTTTTTAGGATCTAGTAAGGGCAGTCCTCAGTGGCCTCTTTACTTTTATGAAGGCCATCTGAGATGAACTAGCCTAAATTCCTGCGTGCGCTTGTGGATCGTTTAGGGAGATACAGGCCCAACAACATATCGAACGAGTGTACCAATTCCTAATGGGCTTGAGTGATTCTTTTGGGACCATTCGTAGTCAAATCTTGACTATGGACCCTCTTCCCAATATCAACAAAATTTTACTCCTTAGTCTTGCAAGAAGAACAATAAAAGGGGCTGGAAATTTGTCAACCCTTGCAAGGAGAAGCAGCTGCCCTTGCCGCTCATTCAAATTTTGAGAAGAGGGCGCTATGACGGGAATAAGCCGCGTCCATTTTGTGAGCATTGTGGTCATGAAAGCCACATCAAAGAAAATTGTTACCAGTTAGTGGCGTATCCTTCTAGTCATCCCAAGGCCAAAGATTAGCCACACGCTCACAACTCAGTCGTGCCATCAGCCAACCATGGCCAGCAGAACATCATGACTAGTTCGGGTGTAGAGTTCGTAAGTTATCGTGCAACTGTCTGGGATTCATCAAAGATGAACTTTCATTCCTTAACTTCGACCCAATATCAACAGTTGATGTCCATATTAAATGTTGAAACTCAACCTACTATTGCAAAATTTCCAGGTATGAAAGTTTGCCTCTCCATTCCAAAAAATAATGATAACTCATGGATCAATGATTCCAGAGCATCCAAACACTTTACTTGTTCCACTTCTAGGATATTTACTTGTGTTCCAAATCATAATGGTAAACCTATTTGCATGTCTAATAGTAGTACTACTTCCATTACTCATGTAGGGCAATCCCACTTGAGTCTAACTATTAGCTTAGATAATGTTTTTTTGTGTTTCAGCTTTCAATTACAATCTTCTCTCAAAAAGGAAATGAATTAATTTTATGAACTATGCTGCTATTTTTTCCCCTACCTTTTGTGGCTTTTAGTTTCGGAGCACAAGGAAGTAGATTGGAGCAGATGAGGTGCGAAACGGTTCATATCACTTCGTTTTCGGTGTCCCTAATAATCTCACTACCTTGCCTTCCATTCAGAGTCATTTTGCTAAGGCATGACATAAGAGACTGGGGCATCCTTCTCGGCACTAGATGTCTAGTTTGCTTTTTTCAAATTTAAACTTATCTCCATGTTCTATTTCTTTTTGTGAAGCATGTACCTTGCCTAAATAGACTAAAGTTCCTTTTCCTTATAGTTTGAATATATCTAAATAGACTTTTAACTTAATCCACTGTGATATATGGGGTGGACACTCCACTTCATCCCACTCGGGAGCATATTATTTCTTGACTATTGTAGATGATTGTTCACGATGAACAAGGGTTTACTTGATGAGATTCAAATCCGATACTTACCATATTATATATATATGTATATATATATATATATATATAACAAATGGTGCAAACCCAATTCAATTGTCATGTTCAACATATTCAAACCGACAATGGAGGTGAGTTCATGTCTCACGCCACACAAACTCTTTTTCAGGAACGTAAGATCCTCCACCAGAGAACATGCATACATACACCCCAACATAATGAAACTGTTGAGCGCAAACACTGTCACTTACTTGAAATGGCATGTGCTTTTGCTTTCAAGCTTATCTTCCCATTAAATTTTGGGGTGAATGTATTTTAACTGCAACATACTTGATAAATAAAATTCCCACACCCATATTGTCTGGCAAATCTCCGCATGAAGTATTGTTTAAATCTTAGCCGTCTTATGAACACTTACGTATTTTTGGGTGCCTCTGCTATACTTATAATAGTGATGTTCATAAACATACGTTTAATCTTAGGTCTAAGCAATATGTTTTTGTTGGATATCCTCATGGTCAGTGAGGCAATTGTGTTTGACTTTCAAAAGGAGACCATTTTCACTAGTCGAGATGTGATCTTTCGTAAAGATGTGTTCCCTTTTCAAGACAAAAACATGGAACTTGAGACCATTCCCATGGCTTTCCCATGCTTATTGTGGACAATGATACTTTTGAAGTTCCATCTTTAAACCTACTTACTCCTGATATTGAGGTGCAACCTATTCATGAGTCACTTACCCCTGTCCCTATCAAATGAAACCATAATACTTGCTACACTCATTCCTGCTCTTACCCCCATGCATCGTTCGAAACATATTAGTTGGCATCCCACTCATCTTATTGATTACATGTGTTCCCAAACTCATACGCACTCATCTCTCACCAATACGTCTTCACTCAAGCAACCTCCATCAGGCACTATTTCTCCTGGTAAACCCTATTCCATTTCCCATTTTAATGTGGATTCTAACTTTTCTTTCTCACTGTGTTTTTTTTACAAAGCTTTATTCTAATGATGAATCACATACTTATGCACAAGCTGTCAAACACTTCCATTGGTGTGATGCCATGGAAGCTGAGCTTAAGGCTCTTGATCTCAACAACTCTTGGATTGTTCAATTCTTACCACCCAACAAATACCCCATTGGCTATAAATGAGTGTACAAGGTAGACGATACTATCGATCTCTACAAAGCACATCTTGTTGCATAGAGCTATATCCAAATTGAAACATTAGACTATTATGACACATTCGCTCCTTAGCTGCTGCAAAGGGTTGAAAATTGCATAAATTAGATGTCAATAAGCCAGTTTTGCATGGGGGGGATTTGCATGAAGAAGTATACTTGGAACTTCCACCATATCATCCTCGTAAGGGGGAGCATCTAGTTTGTCGATTGTATAAGTCTCTGTATGGCCTTAAACAGACCTCTCGAAATTTCTTTAACAAATTTTCTGAAGCTCTTCGTGATGCTAGATTCAAACAATCCATTGCGGACTATTGTCTGTTCACATCCAATATCCGCCACTCTTTTACAACTGTTCTAGTTTATGTTGATGATCTGATTGTCATTGGCAATTATGCAAATGTCATTTCCTCATAGAAAGCAATCATATCAAAGATCTTGGATTGCTAAAATAATTTCTTGGCATTGAGGTCGTACGATTCATGGAAAGGAACCCTTCTCAATCAAAGGAAATGCATCTTGGACATTTTGTCTGAAACTGGCTTCCTTGGTTGAAAGCCATAGGCCTTCCCCTAGAGCAACATCACAAACTTAATAATAATACAGGTCAAGTTTTAACACAATCAGGACGATATCATCGTCTAGAGGGATGACTAATATGCCTTATTATCACACGGCCCGACATTACTTATGTCATGTACATCTTAAGCCAGTTCATGCACAAACCACGAATACCTCTTCTCTAAGCAGCTCATTGTGTTTTACGTTATTTAAAACATACACCCGCATAAGGAATTTTACTTTCCTCCATCAACAAATTGCAACTATTTGCGTTTTGTGATTACGATTAGGCAAGTTGTCCAATAACCTGGCGTTCCACCACTTGATACATAACTTTTCTTAGTAACAATCTTATATCATGGTGCAATAAGAAGCAAAAGACCATATCTCATTCTTTTGTAGAAGCAAAATATTTCTCCATGGCTACCACTGCTTGTGAGTCCACTAGGTTCAAGTATCTCCTTCTTGACCTATATATATGACACTCACAACCCATGCTCCTCTATTGTGACAACCACTCCACATTGCAGCAAACCCCATGTTTCATGAAAGAATGAAACATATCGAGTTGGACTGCCACCTTGCTCGAGAGAAAATTTTTAAATGGCATTCTCAAAACAACTTATTTCTTCAGCAAAAATCATCTTGCGGACATTTCATCGAGGCTCTTAGATGGGACCAATTTCATTCTTTACTGCTCAAGCTGGGTGTATCGATCCTCCACAATCTAGCTTGAGGGGGAGTATTGAGGATTGTACAACTCACTTTCCTAGTTTGTAGAGATTCACGTGGACTTTCCTAGTTTGTAGTGATTGACTTGGTCATATCTACTTTCTTATTTTGTAGAGATTCACTTGGCTATATTTGTAACCTTCTAGTTTGTAAAGATTTATTATTCATCATCCCTACAATCAAGGGATATTGTTATATATAGTTCAATATCATTAGAGAAATACACCAAATTCTCACATCTCTTTCTCCAATTACGAATTTTATAATATGGACCCGTGAGCCCCTCACATAGATTTGTTCCAGCAATATTCAAAAGGCACACTCTCAAATGCTCGAGGATGTTTTACTTCATTATAATGCACAAGCCAAATGAGCTTCTTGTTTGAAGGCACTTAGGTTTCTTGCCTCTAGACCCCGCAACTGAAGAAGATTTTCCCATCATGGGTACTCTAAGGGAAGAGAGGAAGAGGATGAACTCGACCCCCCCAAGCTGAGAAATTCGTAGTGCATCTAGACTCACTCTTTTCGAACAATATCTTCTTCCCACAATTAGTCTTGGCCTTACACATCGTCAGCATAGATCAAAAAAAATTGAAAAATTAAAGCCAGAGAGATAGATTGACTTATGGTCAATTGGGTAATGGGAAAATATAGTTTTGGGGTGACTTAAACTGTCTAAGTACTCAATTTGAGAAATACCCCCTCAAAGAACTTTGACTAGTGAGACTGAACTGTGAATGATTAAGAGAAGGTAAGAGCAAAATGACATCACCCACTCAGGCCAAGTCATCGAGCATCCGCTTATAGTACTTGGTATCTTGAGGTTGAGTAGCATTACTGGTGTAAGTAAAACCTCGAGCATCTATTGCGATGATAATAGTCATAACTAGGCAGATCATGTCGATGTATTTAAATGCCCACACCTATAATCAAGAGAGAGAATCTAAGAGGAAGAAGATATAAAACAAAGGACAAGGACTAAAAGAGTAATTGCAACACAAGAGAAGACTAGAAGAGCTACCCTTGAAGGATCAATATTCCTCCCTCTATGAACCAGTGGCCAAGAGCCTTCAAGTTGTAGAAATAGCCAAAAATGCCGAGAGGTATGGTGGTCACTATGGTCAAACCAGATCCTTGTCAAAAGAACAAGGATAAGGGGATCCATGAAGATCAAACTATTTTCTTCCCCAGTAGGAAAAAATACCTGGTCCAAGAGATAAAACATAAAAATCCTGATTCTTTTATCGGGCCTAGCTTTGTTATGGTTCCTCACAAGAAGTGTAAGCTGCCCCTAAATATCACCTACGCAACATACTATGATCACCTGTGGTGGTAGGCGGTTGATATGTAGTCCCGACAAGTCAAAGCGCTGAGATTTGGGCGACATCCTCTAATGTCAAGGTTGTTTCTTAGGTGGGAAAAACTAGTGCATTAGAAAGGTAATTGAAGCACTTGGAATGCTCCTCAATCGAGTTGAAGTTGTTGCGGGAGTCCACCATGCCCAAGAGTCCCAACACAGAAAGACTAGACATAAAGGTCATGTGCTCCATCCAATCTTGTGACATTGGCATGCTAGTTACATGACCAAGAAGGGATTAGGGCGAAACCTTGAGGACTACATGGAGTTTCTTCTCCAAGAAGCCCATAGTATATGGTAGGGCATATCTTCTAGGTCAGGCAATCTTCTTGCCTTTGCCTTTGGAAGAGTTTGGCTGCTGCTTTGGAGCCTTGGAAATCAAAAGTCACAATAGAGGGTGAATAAAGATGAAGAAGAGGAAAAATGAAGCAACCAAAGATAAAGATTAGGTAAGGAAAGGATGAAGTCTCGGTTCAAAATGGCCCATTTTATAGATCTCCAGGATAAATTCTAACAATAGACAGCTACAAAGTAAAAATTTGGAAAGGAATTCAAATCTCAAGCCGTTGGGATCAGCGACGTGGAGTGTATTGCCAGAGACTCAAACAACTCCATTCACATATGAGATTATCTCTTATGCAGAAATTCTATGATTTGAACATATTTTGGCGAGAATAGGGGCATCTAAACTTTGCACCGAATTTCAAATGTATCCTTGACACCATATTTTCAAACCTTTATTCTAAATTCTCACTACTTACAAATTTTTTCACAAAATTTATTATTTTGTTATTTCAAGTCACATAACTCGAAAAAAAAAGTATTTGATTCTTTCCTTTCCTTCTTTTGTTTCTTTTTTCTTTTATCTCAAGTTTAATACTCCTGGTCAACTTAAAAATTCAAAAAATTTCGGAAACCTGATTGAGCTAGCCTTGATTTGGATTTCAAGTTTCAAGCTCGAGCTCAAGCCAATCTTGACCTAGATGGAATTAAAGGGTAGAGTAATATGCTTTTTCAAAAACCTTAATTACCCTTTTAATACCTGGCACCAGTCTTTGTTTCAAAAATCCTCCCATCTTCAAAATTTTTCAGCACCACTTTTTATTTTGAAATGAAGTAATTAGATCAATATCCACATGTCATGACTCCCTTCCACACTGGCTCGATCAAATTGTTTATGGCCAGAATCCCAGAACATTTCAAATGAAACTTCGTTTAATTCATGCTTTCAACTAAAAAAATTAAAATTCAGTAGAAATAGGTGGGGTCTATTGAATTACAGTACAAAGACTGATCAACACTATGGCTTGAAATCATACAAAACTAAGGAAAGAAACCAAGAAAATAGGATAAAGAAAGTAAATAAAATAGAAGAACTAAAATTAATCAAAAGTAATCCAAAAGAAGAGGAAAAGAAACTTACATGAAAAGCTCCAAGTTCGGGGTCATGTCAAAACCATAGGTTGATTTACACGTTTTTTTTCCTTCTCTTTTCCTTGACGAAATGGCTTTAAAGAGTTTTTTTTTTTGGATTGAATACTTGTAGAGAATTTTGGGTGGAATTTATCTGGATTTGCCTTCGGGTGTCAAGCCTAGAACTTTTAAGCGCTTCCTAGTTCTAAGTCTTTCTCCTAGCAGAAGGAAATTTGTAAGTATTTTTCTAGGAGTTTCCAAGGATTTCTCCTATAATTTGTTGTTGTTTTCCAAAAATTTTATAGGGATTTTAGGTTGTCTACCTAAGGCTTTCTATAGAAGTCTTCTTTATGATTTATAGAGGGTTGGAAGGGTTTATATAGTCATTTTGAGATTAGGAATTCTAATTCTAATTAGTTTATGATTAAGTTTCTAGGGATAATCCTGGTGAAAACCTATCACAATGTGGTTAAACCGACCTTCCAAGTCCATAGAAGCTCAAAAAAGTTAAAAACATTTCTAGTAACAGATACGTTTTAACAATGTGATAGGTGTCACTAGGCCCATTGGGCGTAGCAAAACGAGTTGTGTGCTGCTCCGAATTCAGCCCTAGCTAGTGCAGAAATGTCTATTGTGTCTGGTAGTGATGTTTTGGTCCAGTTCCGACGTGTCTTAAGATTCACAATCTAGGACAACTTCGAATAACATTCCATTTCCTAATCTTTCAATATCTTGCATGGATGCCTAAGCTCATATGGTTTTCCCCATTAACAAGCTAATTGTTTTATATGGGCTTGGATGCTAATGCCCTGGAGTAGGGTGCCTAAGTGGGGCGTGAATGCCTTCGTTGGCTATTAGAAGGTTGAGAAAGATTACCCTACTCATTATTGATAGTCTTTTTATTTAGAACATTGCGTTGCTCTTCATGAGTTAAATATGTACCCGAAAACTATTCTTGGTACTTGAGTCTAGGTAGGACTCTTGGATGGAAGGAATGAGTGCTTCTTCACATAAGTACCTTATGACATAATGGGGACATCAATTAAGGCGTCAGTCTCACTTGCTACTCATATTGTATTTTTCCATTTTCAAATGAGGTAGCCCTTATCAATTGGTTAGAATAGGAAGCATCTATTGGATTATCTTCAACATTGGGGATTCATGTTCCATGGAGTGCCTCACTTAATAGAGCCATGCCTTTACTCCTGCTGATTGTTATAAGCTCATGATTTTGAGCTCTTTGTCCCACTTAGGTGGGTTCACTAAAAATTCTGGTGAAGGAGATAAAGGTCACTCCATTAGAATACCTAACGGTTCAACTTCCTATTCTCGATAAGATGGAAGAATCATGCTATTTACTCCAATGGAATAATTTTTTCCTTTGTTTCTTTTCAAATTTTATCTCACATTCCACTAAAGAAGAAATTAGAAAATCTCCTTATAATTGATGCCACATATTCCACCCCCAAAAATCATATTTATATTGTGCCTCCACTATATCTATTGTACTTGAACTGCCAGATAATCATAGTTGATTATAACAGTGATGTTATCATCTCTCTTCCAGAACCGTACATGATACCTCATCTTCATACGGCTCCTCGATGGTCACATAAATCTAAGGATTGAGACATTAGTTTTTCCTCGGCATATCCATAGAGTAGAGATGGATCGGAATATCCGACCAATGGGATTTTGTCCGTTATATAAAATAAATAAAATGGGGTTCTCTTGAATCTATCTTATCCTTTACCAATTTTTTGTTGTTCAACTTCCTATTCTCGATAAGACAGAAGAATCATGGTATTTACTCTCAATGGAATAACTTTTTCCGTTGTTTCTTCTCAAATTGTAGTCCCAGGACTAAGGCATTTCTTATCACTGTTGTCTTGGGAATCCTAGCTCGGAGTATTGGCTGAGCTTATTCTTGGAGTGTGCCAAATTTAATGGTGATCCTTTAGGGTCCTACACACATGGGTGTAGGAGGATCTCATAAGATCATTACTTCATGAGAAATAGAAAATTGACTTTCTTGGAAAGCAAAAAACTGATATCTTTATAAGAGAGTGAAGGAAGACATAATACCCATCCTTTGTGGATCACCCCTTTGGGGGTTATGGGAATGGATATCCAATATGGAGATGGGTCTCCAAGAGAAAAAGACATGGCCTCTGAGAGAGGGGTGCTATTCCCATGAGTTTTGGATTGGTTAACTTCCACTTCTAGAGAGAAAAAATCTCTATGCTGCTCTCGAGGTTATCTTTCCAGTAACGGTATTACGGTGAGAAAGAGGATATTGATCTACAGTGTTGCTCGATCGGAAGAGCAGGTTTAGAAGAGAAGATCGATGATGATCTTTTATCGATGTTTAGAGATAGGTATTATCTCTTATAACCGAAAACTGTAATCTTCATTGTGATAGTGGATTTCTAGTTGTTGAGGCAGTAGATGTGGCCCTACGGGGTGAACCACATAAATCGTGTGTTGTTGTGGTGTGATTTTTATATTTGCTGTATTTCTCACATGCGATTATAGTTATATTCATCTACTTCATGTTTAGCCAATCATGTACACGATCTTGGGTGGGATCCCGGTAAAGATTTCTGACTCTGCAAGCTAGGGGTTCAAGGTGTGTACGAGGCTAAGGTTCATAATGGGAAAAAGATGAATGACGAAGTTTTACGGATACATGGTTTGAGGTGGAGAAAAATGAAGGGAAAATGTTTGTGGAAATTCCACAATGGAGGCAGGTGAGAAGAAATCAATAAATATTTATGGTTTGAGGTGGAAAAATATGAAGGCAAAGTGTTTATGAAAATTTCACAATGAAGGCAAGTATGACGAAATCAAGAAATCTATTCAATGAAGTTTGTCAAGGTAATTATGGTGATTTTATTATCAAGGTGGAGATTGTTGAGTTTGGTGATAACTAAATCACCATCCCATATTTTCTTCTAAAGATTAAGGTATTATGAGAAATAGAAAATTGACTTTTTTGGGAAGCAAGAAAGAGATATCTTTATAAGAGAGTGAAGGAGGATATAATACCCATCATTTGAGGGTCGTCCCTTTGAGGATTAGGGGAATGGATCAACAATATAGAGATGGATCTCTAAGAGAGAGAGACATGGCCTCTGAGAGAGGAACAATATTCCCATGAGTTTTAAGTTGGTTAACTTTCACTTTTAGAGAGAGAAAATCATTATGTTGCTCTCGAGGTTATCTGTAGCGGTATTACAATGGGAAAGAAGATGTTGATCGACAGTGTTGCTCGGTTAGGAGAGCGGGTTTAGAAGGGAAGATCGATGATGATCTTTTACCAATGTTTAGAGATAGGTATTATCTCTTGTAACCCAAAACTGTAATCTTCATTGTGATAGTGGATTTCTAATTGCCAAGGTCGTGGATGTAGCCCTACAGGGTCAACCACGTAAATCGTGTGTTATTAAGGTGTGCTTTTTATGTTTACTTTATTTTTCGCACTCAATTTATAGTTGTATTCATCTACTTCTTGTTTAGCCAATCTTGTATACGATCTTGAGTGGGATCCCGTATTTGGAATTCCCGATTCTGCATGCAATGGGGTTCACGAGAACCCTACAATTGGTATCAGAGTACAAGGTGTGTACGTGGCTAAGGTTTATATTAAGAAAAAGAAAAATGGTGAAGTTTTATGGACACAAGGTTTGAGGTGGAGAAACATGAAGGCAACGTGTGTGAAAATTCAACAATGGAGGCAAGTGAGAAGAAATCATGAAATATCTATGGTTTAGGTGGAGAAATATAAAGGCAAAGCCTTTGTGAAAATTCTACAATAGAAACAAGTATGAAGAAATCAAGAAATCTATTCAATGAAGGTTGTCAATGTCCTTATGGTGATTTTGCTATAATGGTGGAGATTGTTGGGTTTGGTGATAACTAAAGATTAAGGTATTATTGTTGAAGGGTATTTTCTGACACTTGTTATTCCTGATATGTATAAGGAGAGAGAATTTTGCGACCTTGGTCAGTGGGTACCAAAATGCCTGTGGATCATAAAAGCAGTAGTATAATAAGCCCCAATTTAGAGTTAGATTCTCGACAGTCCCAAAATGGCTTAAAAATGATTGAAAACGTGGCTAAGGGTCTCCGAAGAACACCCGTCAAGTTTCGTCATGATTCGATGAGGTTAGGGCAGATTAGACGCCAAAACAGTTTTCAAAATTTAACCGCTCGCATGTTAAAAGAAGACTCTATCACCAGACCATTTCTATTGGATTCAGAACATTTGAAAACCCTCGGGTACCAAGTTACGGCTTATTTGGATCAATTTACGGACAACTTACCAAAAATGGGTAAGCCGCACGCAATCCAGGTGCGCTTGCGGCGAACTAGTTTCCACTGATAGAAATTGTGTTTCGCAATTTCGGGCTGAAATTTCCATGGCCATATCTCCTTCATCTCAAGTCAAAATGAGCACAAATTTTGGGAGGATGTTCGTCTCATCAGGGCGATCTTTTTGATATATGACATGCTTGATTACATGGCCAGAGCCAGCGGAAAGCTAAGAGAGAAGATCGCCATAAAAAAGCAAAAATTGCAGGAATTTTGGAGAAGAAGGTCCGTTTTGTTGTACGTCATTTTTTATGCACTTCCATAAGCCAATGATAGTCTGGTCTCACAGATTCACGAAACACCCGCAGACCAAGATTGTGCTAAAAATAAAGCCTTCAGTCTAGTGACCTGGGTGCACCAAGAAAGGATTCTTCATTGTAGCCTTATGCTAACGGTTGTAATAGGGCCCCAGACCACTGTCATTGTGCTCAGAGCGTCGAAAAACCCCCGAGGACCAAATTTGGGTTCAATCAGACCTCCTTTGAGGGGGTCTATTTTCATGCGGCCTCGCAACTCATGGGTTTTACCATAGCACACTGCAGCTTCACAAAACCAGTCTCGAAAATAGAGACTGCGACAATGTTTTCTGACAGTAACTTTGCCAACCCATGACGCCTTCCTCTGAAGCTAGACGGAGCTCAAACGTTGACATGTTCTACATCACGCCAGCCCCGTCATTTTGACCTATGGCACATATTGTGGCGTGAACTGAGAACCCCCATTGCTCTGAAGAGGAAAGTGACAGGAGAAACCAAGGAAGAAACATGGTTCAACAAGCTCTAGATTCGGTGAAGCATTGCTCAATGTCCAAGCTTTGAATAGAATCACCTCGCGTAGAGCTACATTTTGGTACAACTCTTGCATTCAATATGTGGTTTGATGAATGCAAGTCCCCAGGTCGACAAAGAAGAAATCCAGCTAGTTGCCAGAATCCCTTTCTTCGGCATCCTTCCAAATTAGGCAAATGCGCAAATCGACACCAAATCAGCCCAAACTTGGTGCAAAACAACTGCAACAGCCTCCTTTCTGACTTGCAAGCAGAGCCAGGAGCTAAAACAATGCAGCTCGAAGATGCATTGGCAAACAAAGCTCACGAAACTGGCCGGACTTTCACCTCAGGGGAAAAGGCCACCACAACACAATTAAAGGGCATCAAAATGCTGACAATCGAGAGAGGAACGAAGATATATTGTTGAAATAGCTGAAAAATTGCCGAAAGTTATAAGACCAGCTTCCAAGGTCTTCCCATGGCGGAGCAACCTGCATGCAGGGATGGTCTCGTCATGCGGGCAAAAGATCACATGAACATTTTGGTCATTTGCGCCTAATTTTTGGATTTATTTTGAATTTATTTAATTGTAATTAAGCTTGACTTTTGAGCATTCACCCTTGTTTGGTGAATCCTCTATATAAGCAAGCTTAGCTTACTTGTAGAGAAAAACCCCCTTTTTTCAAGCTCTAATACCCCTAAAGGTTGGGAAGAATCAAGGCTAGATTTCACTTCTTAGCTTGTCTTTCGTTGTGAGCCCCTAGTCTCTGCGGGAGAGGAGAGGGAGAGAGAGAGCGAGAAAACATTGAGAGAGTGAGGATACCGCTGAGTGTGTGGTCCCGTGGGCACCTCGATCATGCCGGTCACCCCCACCTCTCCTAAGCTGAGTTGTTCTTCCTCTCTCTCTCTCTCTCACTCTCACCTCTGCGCGCACGACCCTGCCAATGTGACAGCCCGCGTCTTTCCACAAATCCACAGGCCTCGACCCTCGGGTTTCCCCATGTCGCCCTTAGCGGCCAGCAAATCCGTCTGAGATGGCGACCAAGGAAGAGGGACATTCAGGTCCCATCTCAATAACATATAGAGAGTGAGAGGAGAGAGGTTGTGAGCATGTAGAGGGCTCCCGTCCAAACTGTACTGACAAGCATTCGGAGGGCTTCATAATTTCTCTAAGAGGACCATCTACATGGGTGTGTCCCTGAACCCCTAAAGCGACGTAAGAGCATTTGTGCTCCAGTTGCAAAAATCTCTCACAGTCGGCCTCCTGTCCACTAGCAGGAGGGCCTGCGCGTGCACCACGTTCCGGACCTCCGTAGTTATTTGAGGGAGGGTTTCCGCCTCCCCACCAAGAGGGAAACCAGGAACCCAGTACTTCAACTGGCAACACCACTGGGGACCTGTCGCCCTATCGTTGGCTCGAGCCTTCTCCAGGTATCAACCTCTCTTTCTCCTCTCTTCACTATTTCTATGGGATCCGTTTATCTGTACTTCCTCCGGGTCAGGGAGTTCTACATCCCCATACTCACAGCTACTCATGGGAAGGATAGACCATTCGATCCTTCCTCCCTTACGTGCCCTTTATGCAGCCATGCTGGCCCAACCATCTTGGCCTCGACTGGGAAAGTTTGGGGCACGGACCCTCAGACCCCACACTCCGCCTCTTTCGGTGTTGGATGAGACCCCTTAATGCCCACTGCACAGGCGACTCTACTGCTGCCCCCTCACTAAAACACCCTTTCTGGTGGGAACCCCGCCGGCCACAGATCCCAAAGCGGTCCCCATGCCACCACTCCTCCTCACTCGATCGGTCCTAACAGGACTGTCATCACCGCGGATAGCCAAAAGGCGACCCTGCCTACGTCACCAACACTCATACCCCTGCGCACATACCACCCACTGGCAATTGTTGTGCCAGCTCGTGCGGTTACTCTGCCACGCATACCTATGTTTATAGACTTCATGGTGGCCCGACTGCAATAATAATGAATCGGGGCAAGCGACAGCCTACCTCGGTCTCTTAAATCGTTTCAGGTCACTCTTGACCCGAGCGTAGTGTGGGTGGCTCTGACGTCACCCGTGGCATGCATGAAAACTCCATGGATCGAGGCAGCCTAAGAACCGACCCCCGACCAACACATGGCTTTCGAGATAGTCGGAAGTCCCCCAAGCAAACGCACATGCATCCAGGAGGCCTCACGGCCGCGCCAGCTAAACTGGCGGTTGTCACACACACACCGCTCCCCACCACACAAGGGACTGGTCTTATGGCCACCATAGATACTACTACAGAGCGCACACACACATACAGGTTCAATGGGACCCCCGGTTGCAAAGAAGGGCAGACGACGGTCGCTATGCCCCAGCCGCCATCTCCCTCCCGCCGTGGGTCAACTCTCATCGCCAACGACAGAGTCTCTTCTCCCTAGGTCTATTACTCTACCTGAGCTCATCGATGTTGCCCGCTCATTAGTAGAGTAGGCCTGCCATGAAAGAAATCACGTTTCTAGATTTGGGGGAAGGTCCACCGAAACCTACAACTCAAACAGGCTACGGAAATGGAACTTTACCTCCTCATAATAGAGACGACGTCTTCTCTCTCAATAGACCCGGCCCGAACCTCAGAAGTGGATCCACCACATGATGGTCGAATCAGTCCCCACACTGAGCAGTCAACAAGAATAATCAGCATGATAACTACGACAGACTCCCAAACCCCACTCAATGCAGTCTCCTTGCCGGCATGGGACACCTCCCAAGGCTCATGGGCACACAGCCAGGGGGTAATGCCTAGCAGCTCCCTTTCAATCAGAACTATAGCAGGTGCCCCTGCCTCAAAGCTATCGATAGATTAAGAAATCTGAGTAGATACTCAAGCAGCCACAACCCTTCAACAGAGAGTGGGTGCCAACCCTCTTGGGATGCTGAACAAACTGGACATGGTGGTCCTTCCTCTTAGCAAACATCCAGATCACACAGAGTGGGCTAGCTATCCCAACTTCTGTGGCTTCCACCGGATGCTGAGGCACCTCGTGGAGGATTTTTCCAGCTGAAGGACTACATCGAGGCCCTGATCCACAAAGAGAAAATCAATTTGGAGGACCTCAAGAAGGCTTTCGAAATACTCGAAGCCTGTCATATGGTCATGTTCCACAAAGAGTTGGACGATGAGGTCCCTGCGATCGAGCTTCCACCCTGCTAGCTCCTTGCTCTCTTCGACGTGTTAGTGCAACACAAGATGATAGTGCCCAAGGGCATGCCCCTAGCAAATGCCAAGCTCCATGGAGCAGTCATGACCTAGCCCACTGTTGGGGGTTCCAAGACGTCCTTTTAGGGTACATCCGGGATGGATGGATAACCCTCATTGATAGACAGCCTCCGGTTCGGGGCAGAGGCCTCTACGAGTGCCACCACCCCTAGCCTACAACAGGTCGGGTTCGGAGCACCGTCACCAGCACCTCCGAGACTGCCACCGACCGCCCTTCGTCTCCATGGGAAGTGCATCACAATCGTGGAAGGGCGAGAAGCGCCAGGAGAAATGCAGCTCGCAACGCAGACGTGACACCCGCACTCCAAGCGCGGGAGCCCCATCTGCCCAGTGCAGAAACGCGCAATCGGGAAAACCCAAGTATGCCAATTTGCAGTTTCGAACCTTCCTCGACATCTAGTCGGGGTAGGGGTCTTGCCCCCTTTTCCCACCTTGCTCGACTTCACCCCAAGGCAAGTCCTATTTGCTGAAGGAGGTCGCTGCACCGTCGTAAGAACTGCTCAAGGTTCACCCTACATGGGCATGGTACCCTGAAGGTGCGCACAACTGTCAGTCCCAAAGCGAGACTCTAAGAAAGCCTTATTGTGGTAATGTGGGTGTAATTCTAAAACTACTCTCTCAAAAAAAAAAAAATGCAAGGGTCATGAACGAAAACCAGGGCGAGCGCTCTTGGCAATCACATAAGAATTCAAGGGCCTTCTTAGTAGGCTCTTGAAATCACTCTCTCCTCCCCTTTCTAGAAGAAGGTGAGAGGAAAAATAGTAAACAAGGGCATGAAAAAGAAACCTCAATGCATCAAACGCAAAAGAATAAGAAAAATAACAGTCTTAATCATATACACAATAGGTTACAAAGTCTGTGTGGGCCACCCAGGGCCCATACACAAAAAATGATAAGGGGAGAAGCGCGGAAGACATCAAAAGCGGTCAAGCACCTCCCGCATCTTTGCTTGCATCTCCTGTGACCTCTCCACTGCAGCATGTGCCTCCTTTTCACTACAAGTGATTTTTGGGGTGACCGACTCAGACAGAACGATGACCACTGTTATGTTCGAACCTAACTGCTCCAAGCGAAGGGAGTTTGTTGGCATCACCTCCCGATAACGCTGCAGTCAACCTCTCGAGTCATCCATGGGGGTTTGCAATGGAGCGATCTCGTCTACAGCGCTCTGGATCTCTTCTTTTATCTCCACCTTCTCCCTCACAAGCCGAGCATGAAGGGAGGCAATTCACTATCTCCTCTCCTCATGACCTCTCATGAGAGCTTGCTGGGTGGCCAGCTTCGTCTTCAAGAAGGCCAGACGCGCTGAGCAAAAAGTTCAGGTCTAAGTCTCCATTAAGAGGGACTTAGCTCCTCAATCTACGAGGCTCTGTAGCAGCTCCTGCACCCCGTCGAAAGTCTCCACATTTAGATCCACAGCCCGCAAGCTGGCTGCGCAGGCCCTGACGCCCTCGATCCCCTCTTGGAGGTCAGGAAGGGGACATTCCTTGAGCCCTTCAGGGCCCGTATAGAGCATGCGCCACGCAGTCCACGCTCTAAAGCTCAGCCCCGACCAAGTAAGTGAGGGCACGTCAAAGACTTGTCCCCCTACCACAAGGGCCAAAGACTCGAAAGAAGCAGTGGGAGATTCTGACGGGGGACTCACTAGCCCCCCACAGACTCTCGATGCCAGACGCCATGGGAGACGGAGCAGAGGCCTCATCAGCAGCAAATTTCAGACGTTTAACAGCTGCAAAAAAAGAAAAAGAAAAGGAAAGGCGTCAAGTAGAAAATGGCGCACGAGCCACGTGCCCAGACCCAAACAAGTAGCATTACCTGGAGGAGGAGACAGACTGCTGCCAGTCATGGTCCCTACTCAAAAGTGTTGCTTTGGAAAGAGGTAAATGCTGAAAAGGAGGCCTGAGCAGAAGGCACAAAGGGTGTTTGCTATTGCTTGGAATTCAAAATCGTGGCAACATAGCACATCTGGCGTGTGAATCGATGCGTCGCATGAGCAAGAACCATGCGCCTTCAAGGTACGGCTGTACGAATAGCACCCGAAGCGAAGTGCCACGTGTGTGAAAGATTACGCTTAGTTTCGAGGAAGCACTAAGAGCACGTAATCGAACTGTTGTAAGACATCGAAGCCGCCTCTCTCATCTAACGTTAACTACTTTGCATGTACAATAAGGCCCATCAAAAACAGCATGTCTACTGCCGTTCAAACGTCGCTCAAGCATGCAGACCAACCTCGATAGGCCTGCCTACAACACGTGCCCATTCAAAGCGCTCTTGACATACCCCTGCATCACTCTGCTCCATGGGCAAGTGAACCTCGTTCCTTGTCTTGCCCACATAAGGGACCCCCTGCGGTCTCAAAAAAAAAAAAAAATTGATGACACGGGGACTTGCAAAAATCAGGTTGAGATGAAAATCTGCAACGACATCGCAACCATCACTCGGCAAGCAACAATCGCCCCACGGGCACAATAGGCATTCCATCGACCGTTCCTTATCCCCATCACTAGTAGGGTTAAGGACTGCACCGACCCACAAAAAAAAAAGGAGAAAGAGAGAAGCAGAAAATAGTGGCATAAGGCAAAGAAGGAGAATTCAAAGCCAAGTGGGATTTCATTTCATGAACAAAAAAGGGTTACATGTTTGTTGTTACAATATAATTCGTAAAAAAAAAATATGTGTACATCCGTTTTGAAGTGGATCCCTTCCCTTCAAGAGTCCCACCCCCTTCCGATGGTGGTGGTGCCTTCAAAGAGGTTGCATCCATCTCTTCAAGTAAAACTTGAAGAGGGCAAAGAGCGCCTCGTCCTTCAACGCGCCCTTCGATGAGGGCGCTGGTAATTAAGTGCCTCGATCTCGCCTTTCGGGTTGGGATGACCTGGTGGCATGTGTCTCGGGTTTCAAGGGAACCCAGGACTTGAGACCGCTCTCTCGGGAACCTTGTTACAAAACAAGGGTAAGTATACCAACCGATGAGAGAGGGATTTAATGTGAGGTGGGACACACCTCACGTGAGCCCACCTCACATGAGTCTGTGCCTCACTCGAGCGGACTCGCATGGGCACCCTCTTAGATTACGTCGAAAAGTCCCCCAGTCCTAAAACTGGTTCGGAATCACCTCCCTTGACCTGTACTCTCTAGTTTTTGCAATCACACACACATGGTTAATTTACAAGATAAGTGGGCTGAGCGTGTGCATTCAAGGAAGAAAGGGAAGGAATGAGATGAAGATTGTGGTGATAAAAGGAGAAGGGAGAAATAGGAAAGAGGGAAGAGAAGAGAAGAAAGAGAAATTTGACCTGGTGGCTAGACTGACTCAGTAGTTAGACCAATAATAGGGTGATTGACCTTGCGTGATAGCAAGACGGGCACGGTAACTCAGACTAGCATGGTGGCAATACCACTCGACGACAAGACCAACATCGACCAGCCTAGCATAATGGCTATCTTATCGTGGCAGCAAGACTGGCAAAGTAACTTAGATCGACACAACGGTAATACTGCGCGACGACGGGACTACCATGACAAGGCTAATCTTAGCATCCCTTGGTCAAACGAAAGAGGAAGAAAGGAAGAAGAGAGAGAAGAAAGGACGAGGAAGAGAGAGAAAAGAGAAGAGAGAAAAGAGAGAGAAAAGAGAAGA
>NW_006499036.1:688088-700566 GCF_000471905.2 Amborella trichopoda
GGAAGCAAAAGCAAGCAAGCAAAACAGGCAAGAAAAAGTTAAACGAAGTAGACCATCATACTCAAACAGACCATCACCTATTTAAAAGCATCTTTCCTCCTCTTTGTTTTTTTTTTTTTTTTTTTTAAATTTTAGGATTGTTACACCTTGGTGGTCACGTGTGCTACTACACTAGGTTTGCTTTGACAAGTAGGGTACCTTTATGGGCCCTATCCTGTCGGGTCCGGTCGCTGGCTTTTTGTTGGCTTGTCCCAAAGGTCTGGGCTTGTCGGCTAGGGAGGTGTTTGGTGAGGCTGCCTCTTGATGAAGCATCACCCTGAAGTCTTGGGCCTGGCTTGATAGTTATGGTCCTTTGGGGACGTTTTTGGTTTGCCATTGTGATTTTCTTCTTTTTGGTTGACTTCTTGGAAATGTGGTCCTTTAGACCCTGATCTGTCGCTTTGGCGATTCTTCTTACTGTTGGGTCCTTTCGTGAATGGACTCAGATTGCCAGATTCTTTTTTAAGCTCATATTTTCGGTCCTAATATCAAAGCATTCTGACACCAGGGATTTTTCTTTTGAATGCTGGTTGTAGCCGCCCATGAGGCATGTTTGCATCAACCTACTCATTGGTCCAAGCACCCTTTGTGGGTTTTCACTTGGACTTGGGAAGTGGCACCATAGAGATGGTTTTCACCAACCTCTTTTTATTTGGGGCTCTTTTACGCATGACCTTTCAGCCACGTACACCCTTATTCTTCCATTTTTACTCACGGTTACCTTTGAGGTTTTCACCGTGCTTGGGTTTTTATTTTCACGGAACTCTTTTACTCATTGTTTCGTGACCATGCCCGTTCGTCATCTTTACTCATAGCGTTCCCTTATTCAGGTATACACCATGCCCGTTATTTTTTTTTTTGTTTATTTTTATGTGAAGGCGTGTTTAGGGTCATGCCTTCGAGACCTGTGCGAAGCCTTTTAACATCATGCAGCCAAGACGTGCACTATAGTTTAGGGTGATACAGCTGAACCGTGGTGGCGATGAATGGCCGTTTGTGGAGGCCATTGTAGTGAGTATGACGGTGGTTTGACTCACTTTGGCGACATGGCACGAGGCTGCCTATGAAAGATGGATGATGTCGGTATTGAAGGTGGATGGTGGTAACCCACTTGCTCATGACAAGTATGGATGGTGGGATGGCTCGCTATTTGTGAGCACGGGTGAGACTCACTAGAGAATGATAGAGGGTAATGAGGTGAATGGGTTCACTGGGGAGTTGATGAAGGTGGTGTACCCACACAAATGGGCCGGTTAGGGAAGGCGTGCATGAAGACGCATGTAAAAGGCGTGTGCGCGTGTATGGGGGAGTGTTTAAGGTCATGCCCCTTGGACCTGGGAAAAGCAGTTTAACGTCATGCGGTCAGGACATGCATTATGGTTTGAAGTCATATAGCTTGGATCGTGGCTATGAAGTTTAAAGTCTTGTAGTTATGACCATGCAGTTTAAGGTCGTGCATCTAGACCTTCGCTATAGTTTAAGGTCATATAGTTTGGAACATGGTTATGCAGTTTAAAGTCATGCATTTAGACCATTGCTGAAGTTTTGAGTCATGCATCTGGGCCATACAGTTTAGAGTCGTGCATCATAGATCATGTAGCTTAAGGTCGTGCAACTAGACCTCTGCTATAGTTTAAGGTCATATAGTTTGGACCATGCAGTTTAAGGTCATGCATCTAGATCGTTTTGTAGGTCTCCATGTAGGTGAAGATCCATGGGGAATAGATATGTGGATAGTAATCTGAATCCCTAGGGATAAAATGGTTAAGGCCAGACACAAGCAGAGGGCTTAGATGGAGATGGCAAGCGGAAGCAGACTTCATGGGGGTTAGGGGGTAAGAGTGACTACTTAGATGCAAAAGATAAGATTCCATAGGTTTATGGAAGGTAACCTGACTCCTTGGTGATAAGATAGCAAAAGGTCTAATCAAGGATAATGACTTAGTGCGAAACAAACCCACTGGGGATAAAACTAGTAAGCATGAACCCTTTTTGGATTATACTTAACTCCATTGGGGATGACGGGCAGTGGCACAGGTGTAACTCCTACTGGGAGTGATGGTAGAACACACGAGGGTAGCATGGCTCAAACATGCGCGAGGCTAGTAACATGTACAGCGGTAGTCATGGGCATCAGTAGTATTGACAGACCGACGCTAGCATGGGTGAGAGTGGCGCAAAAAGTGCTGAGCAGTCGTTGGTGTTGATCGCACACGCACGACGTTAGTCACACGCGACGTTGGTCAGTGACTTTCACGCATGGTGTTAGTTGCATGCGGCGTTGGTCCGTGTTCAAGCGTCGGTCCTGGCCCGACCCGGTCGGTTTGATTCTTGGTGTTTCATGGGAGGCGGTAAACCTCTATTCGAGCCTCGGGTCTAAACCCAACCCGGTCAGGCCTGTCGCCGTTTGGTCTTCAGGGACGTGACTGGAATTCTTAATTTATTGGGGGCACTTCAGAGAAACGATGTCTATATAAGGGGGTAAACCCCTTTTTTTCACCATTTTATTGAAGGTTAAGGAAATATTAGCAGTGAGTGTCATTAAGTGGCATGCAGCGCTGCCTTCGCACGTCCCTAGGCCACTCACGACGATAGCCATGCTCGGGAGCATGCCACTCACGGCAATGGTCTTGCACGACATTGGCCTGCCCATGATGATGGCAGGACGCGGCATTGTATTTCACACGGCGATGGCTGCGCACGGTGTTGGGTTGTGCATGGCGATGACCACGGACGACGATGTCTCGCGAGGGTCAAGAGTGATGGCAAGTGAGGAGGCTCTGCCGCTGCAGTCTGTTGGAAGCCAAGTCCTCCAGTACAACCGTGGAGTCCATGTTGTTATGTGGAAAGGCATCCACTATGAACAGGGTATGCTCTCCATCATAGGTCAGTTTCTTGACAGAGAAGTATGCCTTGTATGCTTGATATACACACCAAATGAATTGGAGCTAACTCCGAAATGGTTGACCTCTTCTTTTGGACTACAACCGTCCTCTTATCCTCAGATGCAAGAGCAACACTTTTGGTGTCGACTGTTTTCTTTCTCTCAGATATAAGAGAATTGTAATCTCCTTAATAATGGGCTTCTTGGTTCGTATCTTGTAACTCATTTTTGCTGCAATAAAAAGAGTTAGAATTTGTTCTGACTGCCTTGCTTGCTTTGTGTTGAGTCTCTTTTCTTGGGTATGGATCACGGACAATACTTCTTTAAGTATCGCCTATTGATATGGGGCATTGCCTCCTCTCTATCTGAGTTCACCAGTATATAGGCTCCATTTGGTGTGACCTTCTTGACTATGATTGGGCCTTGCCACTTGGGTTCGAAATTTTCTTTACGGCTCCTGTGCATAACAATTTGTCTCTTGACTACTAAGACTAGGTCCCCACGAGCGAATGAGCGAACCTTGAGACTTGTCAAAGGCTCTCTTTATTCTTCCTTGATTGAGCTCAAGGTTCTACTAAGCCTCTAGTCTATTTTCGTCAAGGGCATCCAACTTCTTGTAACGGAGCTTAACCCTCTCGTCCTCGGTTAGTCCTCTGTGTTCTTGATCCAGCCACTAGTGTAGGTAGTAGGGTAGGTTTAGGAACAGGCTTTGGTTGGGTTTTGGTTTGTGACACTGGCTGACTTTGTTTCTCGTACGGTGCGGTCAGGGTTAATGGGGAAGTAATAGGGACTTGTATTAGGGATGTAGAGGTTTGAGGTTTAGGCTTGGGAAAAAGTGAAGGATCAGGAAATTTGAGGACCTTGAGCTTTTGAGGTGTGGCCTATAGCTTCTTCCTTGAACTTAGACTCATTTTCCCCGTGCTAGATGGTACTTCCAAGATCTACACCATATGGGAGGCTTCTTTGGAAGAGGAGCTTGATGATGGCTCGGTTTGGCTCGGGTTGACAGGGCATCGACGACTGTCATGAATTCAGCCGCCTGGGCCAACATCTCTCTGAAGCGCTCTAGCTGTGGCTTGGAGAGGTTGGTGCCTCCAAACTCTCTGTTTAGAGTGTCGAAGTCTGGGCACCGTCGAGCTGCACTTGTGGAGAAAATAGAGGATGAGGGAGGAGAAGAGTTAGAATATTTCAAACAGTTTTTTATGTCGTTGTCAGAATTGAATGTTTGCAGGGGGTATTTAAGGTCTTGCCCCGGCTTTAACCGTTGTGGGGTGCTTTCACATCGTCACCTATATTAGAGGAATCTCGAGTTGCTGGTGACTCAAGGATGTCGGCCAGATTGGATGAAATGACAAGGCGAGTTGCGCCTGGGATGAAGTCTTGGAAGGCCGGCAGTGGAGGAAGAGGCCTGAGAAATTCTTCTTCGACTGGTTGCTGAGGGATATGATTCCTATGGTAGGCTGACCTGGGTGCTTTTCGTCTCCTTCTGGATCTCTGAGGAGGTGTGTGGACTGCCCTCTCAAGCTAGTGAGTAGTCCTAGCTTGGTGGACTGCCTCATGCTTCAAGAATTGAGCCTGCTTCGCCAATGATAGACTTCCTAGGGCTGAGAGGTCGAGGGCTCTGAAGGGTCCATTGTATGCTCTTGAGGAGCTTGTAGTGTGGCTTCCTCTTGAACGGGAGTGATGACCTGAAAGCATTCTAGGAGAACCACCCAAACAATGTGGCCTTGCTGGACTTTCTTCGTGACTATAGCTTCGAACCCAGAGCACTCTTTGAGTTCGTGGCCCCATACTTGGTGATATGGGCACCAAAGTTTTTTCGTGCCTTAAGCAAGATGCCCCGGTTGCTTGACGAGCTTAAAAGTGATGAGACTCTGTTGGAGCTTCACTTCGAAGAGGGCCTGTAGAGAGTCTTGCTCATTGTTTTCCTGGGCTTGACTTGAGAGGTTTTCTTACATAGGCGGAAGAGGGACTTGAGGGCATCCTTCTGGGTTGCCTTGAACTTCCTCACGTCATGGCATCGTACGAGGTGATAAGCGCACCAGAGGTTCTCAATTCCTGAAGACAGGAACTTGGGTCACCTTGACAGCTTCGATGTAATGTGTCCCTCCTCAAGCATTGTAGAAAATAGTGCACAGAGGATAGTGGGTGCCTCGTCACCCTCTTGGATTGTCACTTTATGAGAAGCCTCAGTTGCCCCGTATGCCTTCTTCGAGCTTTATTTGACCCTCGTTAATAAGGGCTTCGATAGTGTCTTTGATCTTATAGCAGTCATAAGTAGCGTGGCCTACTTTCCTGTGATAGGCGCAGTACCTCTCAGTTGTCTCTTGCTCAGCCAGCTCTGGGGTGTTGACCTCCAGTAGCTGGATCATGTTCTGTTCTAACAGCAGTCGAAGAAGTGCAGGAGTCCAGTCCTTGTTGAAGGGTAAACTTTGTTCTGGTGTTGGATCTAGAAGTTATTTCGCTTAGAATATTTAGGAGGGGGGACCTCATTGTAGGACTGCTGCTTGCCCCAGGCATAGGCATCTATGCATTGGAGAGGTCTAAGGTTTGAGGAGCCACACTCTTAGTGTCAGTCATGGTGACAGCCACGCTGATAACTGCATTTCGGTTGCCCCGACTGTTCAAGCGAGAATTTGAGCCGGAGGGTTGCTGTAGAGAACTGCCATGGTGTTTGAACAATCCCTCAATATGAACTGCCTTAGAGATGAGCTCTGACATGGAGGGTGGATTGGATTTCTTGACATGCAGGGCAATCTCGGGAAGCATATTCTGTATGCAGGTTTGGAGCGCTTCGTTCTCAGTCATGGGAATGGCATGAAAAGTTGTTAGCTCTCTCCATCGGGCGATGAACTTGTCAATCGGCTCACTAGGGTCTTGCATCAGAGTAAGGAGCTCGATGGTTTCCATGTTCCTTTGGACTTTGTAGAAGCATTGGTAAAACAATTGCTCCATTTCTTGCCACATGTGCACCAAGTTTGGAGGCAGGCGAGCATACCAATGTAAGGCTGGCCCTTCGAGAGTCTCGACGAACTGACGGAGGAGAAGTCGCCTGTTAGTTGTCGTCTCTCTACAAGCTGCTTGGAAGTGAGTGGTATGTTGGTGAGGGGACGTAGTACCATTGAACAGGGGGAGTTTCCCTTTTTGGTAGTTTGAGGGAAACAACACCTGGTCAATGTATGGCGGGTATGGCTTCTGGTAGAACGGCCCCTCCTGCATGCTTGGGACTTTGTTCTTGAGACTATGGGCTACCATAGCATCTATGTCGGTTTGGGAGACCCCGGGGGAGGCAGAATTATCTTGGGAGGCGGGTGGGGGAGTTAGCCTTGGCACTGTATCTTCACCAGTTGGGGAATTAGTCTCATGGTGAGAGGAAGGGGACCTGGAGGCTTCTAAGTGTTCCATCTTCTCGAGGATGGATTGCACCATTACCTCGAACCTGCTCATCTGCTCTTCCTGAGCATCATCTGAAGCATTGATCACCATGGCACTGACCATTTCTTATGGAAGGTCAGATCCAGGTGGCGTAGTGGATTGCCGACATTGGCGAGTCGGGTGTGGTATGTCAGTCTGCAGGGGCTCAGCTTTCCCCAACTGGACTTGAGCCTTGTATGCAGATCTTATGAGGACCGGTTCTCGACGGTCTTGGGACCATGGTTTCTTAGTATTGACGACCCAGCAATACTCTTGGACTTGCTCAGGTTCTAGAGTTTGGAGAGGGAAAAAGGGGTTCTGAGCCAGGAGGTCGTCAAGGGTGGTGACTTCAACTGCCTTAGAGGTTTCTTTGATCAGGATCTGCAGGCCCCTCCTCTGCTTAACCCTGAGGCTGCTATGGACTTCGCCCCTGAACTGGGCCTGAGGTTTAAACTACCCCACTTTCTTCAAGCACGCCAGAGCCGTGTCTATTAATTGGAGTAGGGAGTGGGGCCCAAGGATAGAAGAACAACCTGGGCTTTTGCTTTGGACCCTGTAGGCTTTTGTCTTACATTAGGCCACTTCCCCGAATCCCTTTAAGAGGAGGTGTGCGCAGACCTGAGGCTGGCTCAAGATGGCACTCTTAAAGAAGATCTTTGAGTGAAAGGGCTTGAGGTACTTGCCTGGTGTCAGGAGAGCGACAGAGGAAGTAGCTGGTCCATGACTCCACCTGAGTCTGGACCGGGGAGGAACCAGTAAGGGTGGTGCGTGTGCACCTTTAGGGTTAGCCGTCCGCGTGACTTGGGGGTCGACCTGGGCTCAGTTAATTGGTTCGACCTTGGGAGGTCGAGACCATGAGCTTGTGTCTGTGAGGGACGAGGTGGAAGCTCATCTCTCACAGAGTAGAACTATGTGTGCTGTGAGGGAGGATGGAGTTGTCGACCCTCCTGTGCTAGAGCTGGCACAGAGCTAGCGCTGCCCCGAGCTGTGGAAAGCAAATGCATGGTGCATGCAGGGTTCGGCACAAGAAGGCCTAGCCCTAAATGCGAGCTCAAGGCGACGTGAAAGTTGACCCGAGGTGCGGCTCGAGTGGATGGACCACAAGCCGGTAGGTATGTACGAGAGGTAGAGGCCGTAAGGTCTCCGCCTCGATGTATCAAGCCTCTAGGTGTAGGGGCTCAAAGTGGTGAAGGACTATGGGGGGTTGCCTTGTAGCGAACCTCAAGAGCGACGACAACGTGCTTGCTTTTTGCAGAAGTGGTAGCGGCAGCCTTCCGGCGTGCCTCAGCAATATGACCGGTAAGAGACTTGCCGGTAGCAGGGTGCGTGCTATGTACGGTAGATCTGCTACCAATGCAAGGGGATTTGGTGGAGGGTCCACCTGGGCGAGGAAGCGGGGAGTCAGGGACCTTTAAGTCCCCTCTCGCATCAACCCAGGAAAGAACCTGAGAGCCGGACTGTGAGTCGCGACTCAGCAAGAGAGTAGGGAATGACTTGAGCAGCTCGCTTCCCTGGGACAGCCATGAGTTGCGAGGATAAGGAAGTCCACTACTCGGATGAACGGGTTGAACAACCCAGATGCCATAGAATTTAAGAGAAAACAGACAAAGGGGTAGTAAGTCCCCAATAGAGTCACCAAGCTGGTTAGGTGCCTCGATCTCGCCCTCCGAATCTAGATTATCTTGTGACACGTGTCTCGGGTTTCTAGTAAACCCAAGATTTGAGATCGCTCTCTCAGGACCTTGCTCAAGAGCAAGGACAAGTATACTAACCGATGAGAGAGGAATTTAAGGTGGGTTCGGAACTTACTCAGGCTGGCTCGCGTGGGCGCCCTTAGATCACATTGGAAAGCCCCCCAGCAGCTTTAGCTGGTTCGAAATCTCCTCTCTTGGCCTGTAATCCCCTTTTTATCTGCACAACACTTCTATGATTAATTTGCAAGACAAGTGGGTCGAAGAGAGCCACCCTTGTCTTAGGGCAATGCATATTCGTGTGGACAAGAATGTGAGAGGTTAGGATGATGAAGTGGAAGTTTCGAACAAATGTCGAAAAGAGAAGAAAACTTGATGAAGGGACAAGACTAGCTTGATAGCCGAACAGTGACCAACTCGGAGTGGTAGAAAGACAAGCATGGTACTCAGGACCATCACGAAGGCAAGACTACTCAAAATTGAGGCCGATATGGTGGTGCTAAGCTTGGTCAACCCTCAATCAAGTGAGAAGAGGGGAGAATGAAGAGAAGGCACAAGATGGCAGAGAGATAGGGTCCTGACGGCACTAAGCGTCGCCACCCACGACCGTGGAGTAGCAGTGTCACGGCCCTTGGACGGCACTAGACACTACTGCCCACGGCATGAGGGGAAGCAGGGAACTATGGATGGCACTAGGCATTGCCGTTGGTAACACAAGAAGGCAGCGCACCCCTGCGCGGGCAGCGATAGCCTCTCGTGAAGCGCACGATGATAATTCTCATGAGGCACATGGCGGTAGGCGTGGGACGCGGGGGAGCGGCGATGAGCACTAAATGCACAAAGGAGGCTCGCGAACAACAATAAGCAACGCGCACATGAAGACAGCTAGCGGGCAGTGATGGACATTGTCAAGACCTCTCGCGGGCGATGATAGGCATCGCCGTCTGCGATAGGCGCACGACGGGGGAAGACCCCTGCAGGCGGCAATGAGTTTCGCCGTCTGTACTCTTCACTAGGGCGTCGAGGATGCATCTGTGGACGGCGAAGAGCAGCGCCATTTGCAAGCCTCGTTGGGGGGCAAAGATAGATGAACAGAAGGAGAAGGAGGCTCGCGCATGGCACTGTCATCACCATGCGCGACCTGTGAGACCACAGGAAAGGCATGCACGGCACTGCCACTACCGTGCATGACCTCTGAGGGGAGGTCAGACGGAGAAGAGGAAGAAGGAGAGGGAGAAGAAAAAAAGAAAAAGAAGAGACAGAAGGTTTATCTTGAGCCTTGGGGTACCGGTCCAAAATTTTCTCTCCCATTACTCTCTCTCTCAAAACGTGGCCCAATAATGAGAAGAAAGATTTAAGTAAAAATCTCTCTTTGTGTATTTTATGTGTGTCTATTGCCCCCTTGCGTACAATGATGGTACGTGGTATATATAGAATTTGCCCCAAACATGCGTGAATGATCAAAAGTAACCCTAATTGCTAGAAATTAAGATTAAATTGAATTAAAAAAATTACTAAATAGGGTGAAAAATGACAGATTCACTCCTTTCAAACAATTTATGGAATTTCAGAACAGTCTCTGTGTTGCCCTAGAACGTGCATGATTTTTCATGGATGATCCAGGGTTGTTTTGATGCCCAGTTGATCGAAAGATGATTGTTTTCTTGTAGGGCTCGGCATGGTGATCGTTTTGATACCAACTTCGAGCCATGGATCATGTTTTTAGCGCATAATCATGTGACTTGAAATTTGAATGGATCTTGAAACTTCAGATCAATAGTGTGCTCGTTCCTGATTTTTTGGGTGATTTCTTCACTGGATCACATTGAGCATGTTGTTACGATTGCGAGGCAACAAACAGAGCTCAATTCTGTCAGTGAAAAAAGATTTTGCAACTTTGCAATTTTTGTCGGAATCTGAAATTCTGGTGATAGAATTTGCAGTCACTTCATTGGCTTCATGTGCAGAATCCGATCATTCATCATGCATGGGGTTCGGCTCTGAGATAGCCCGAGACCTTACGTACATGATGGATTTGGTCTCACATCGATTGGGCTTGCGAGCAGTGTGAATTAGCCACTCAAGTGAGGCACGATGCTGCAATTTTCCTGTACTTTCTTCACGGATCAACAACGTCTCTCTAGTTTTTCTTCGCGCTTGAGCGTCGTCATGGGGCGTGCCATATATCGAAACGCTCATCTTAATGAGACGAATACGCTCACAAAATTTGAGCTTGATGCAACTTCGGACGAGTGAGATATGATCGTCGAAATTCACTGGTCGTGACTGTCCTTTCAATGGTGTGGAGTTGCAGGGTGACAGCACCGGATAGTATGCAGCTCCTCCTGTTTTACTCTTTTGCCTATAACTTCTTCCTAGAATGTGCGTTCAAGCTGAAATTTGACCCCTGAGGATTTTCAACTATATCAGATCCAATGGTGGTGGTTCCACAGTAAATTGAGACACGAAAAATGTAGCTCTAGTTATAGAGTCCATTTCAGGGTGTAAGAAGTCAATTTTGCAGGAACTGTTTCTCAGTCTACACTGCATTAGACATGTCGGTATGCGACGAAACTTGGTAGGAGTCTTTTGAAAGTCCTCATGAAGATCTCGACCAGTTCTGAAACTGTCAGAATTTCCACTATTTACTAGGCTTTTATCGATTGGGGGACCCATGATGATGAAAAATATCTTCCAACACCCATCTTTGGTGTTCTCTCTCTATAGACAACGTTGTCTCTCTATAGATAAATGTTGTGACCCTTCAAATTTACCTCTTTAAAATTTATCTCTTCAAAAAAGTTGCAAATCTTCAAATTTATCTCCTTGACTGAAGAGGTAGTTATCGTTGACAGTTATTCTCTTCTACCATTATTCTCTTATTACAGATTGCCCTAATTTCTCATACTGGAGTCATGCCCTTCGTAATTCTTCCATTTCATCCTACTGGAGATGTGTTCGTCATCAATTATAATTACTTCAGGTTCAAAGCTTTTGGGATTTGAGAAATAACTTTTTGGTTCAAAGATAACTTTTTGCTTCGAAAAACTTTTTCTCCCTCTGAATTAATGACCGAAAATCGTGTAAGAATGCTCTGTTCTTCTTTTTGGTTTGTCCTAGCTTACTTTTAGTGCTGGAAATTGTCTAAGAATGCTCTGCTCTTCGTTTCTCAAGAAAGTGATTAGTCTTCACTTTTATCAAAATCTCTCTCTCTCTTTTTCTCTGTTTGGTTTGAACTTGAAGTAAAACTTGTGTGGTAAAACCATTGGTTAAATGAATGGCCTACAAGATAAGTTTTCCTCTATTTGAAGTGAATAAAATATGTTTTTAAATTGGCAAGTAACTTTTCCAATCAACGATCCTAATAATGATGATAATATTAATTGTTAATGGCCCTACAATTAATACTAAGATTAAAATAAAAATAATAACATTATTCTAGTTGGACAAAATAATATCTCTTTACCAATATTATACTATCTTTATTAAAAAAGTCATTATGAAAAAACGCTCCTTTGCTTGGACTCGGTTATGCCCTTGCATTATTCATTCATCTCCCTTTGTGTACTAATAGTATACTTCCATCCATCATGAGCTTGACTTGATACTTCTCTGAGCCATATTAAGAGTTTTAACACTCAGATTGCTATCCTAACTTCCTCTCTGTATAGTCGAGTTGAGTTGTGAGAGATATACATGCTCTCACCCTCACTCATTCAGGTACAGTCATCCTGAGTTGGTAGTCAAGAGAGTTTCGATTATTTAGTTGTTCTGATTGCCAAGTTTTGTAACATTTGAGCAACTAAAAGAACTTCTGCCATCCCTTCTTCTTCATTCTTTCTTTGCTAGTCAACCCCCACTCGAGTGAATCATCATAGAGGAGTGCCACTTGAATTCACATTCTAAGTTTTGAGATAAAAGAACGAGATGATGTGTTGAAGTTTGAGGAGAGTTCGTGTCCAAACCATGCTGGCATATAGCCAGAGGACAGCGTAATTATTTTAAGAGGGCGACTTCCTAAGTGTATCCCCGAAATCCCAAACGACAAGGTAGGTGCCTAAATGCATCCTTGTCAATAAAATCTCTCTCGTTGTTGGTTCCTATCAGCATCAAGAAGAGCACACACGTACACTTAAATACTAAGGCATGTGGACCCTTCGCAGTTGTGTGAGAGAGGGTTTTCTCCCTACCGACACCACTGTCATGCACGAAGATAAGAAACCAGACCCCCAACCAATAGGTTGTGTCTTTTCTTTATTATTAAAAGGAAAGTTTTGAAGTGCTTCAAGTTCTTGAGATCCAAGTTGGGTTCTCTTCTTTATTTTGTTTGAAGTTGATTTATTGTAAAAGGACTACTTGTGAGTGATCTAAGCTGTGAAGAAAAAGAAAACGAATTAAAAAAAAACATAATATATGCTTCGATTAGATCATACGGGTCCTTTCTATATAT
>NW_006499036.1:700586-816988 GCF_000471905.2 Amborella trichopoda
GATTTCATGCAACAATTGTATAGTAATATAATGAAACAATCTTCAAAAACCATGTCAGGGGCATTTGTTTGACCCAAAATTTGAAATATACACTCTTTTCATTCTAATGAACAATCACAAAAAAAAAAAAAATTGAAAACGTAAAATAGAAAGTGCTTTTTAGGCCAATTAATGTAGGCTATCCATTTTTGTGAGATATTTAGATCTAGGCATTCGAAGGATCTTTTTTCTTTCCATATTTTTTTATAACTTTATGAACATTAGATTAACAACGTTAAAAAAGAAAAAATTAATTTTGAATTCATAAAGGCCTAGATCTTGAAATTTACCAAATGGGCATTCTAGATTCATTTTTGGAGGGGACTTATTTTGACTATATATAGGGTATAAATCAAATTTTATTCTTTTTAGATTGATTGTTAAGATGACAAGAGAGTGCATAGAAAATTTCGGAATCATACAAACACCACAAACATGGTTTTCTAGAAGTGCGGTTTCATTCTATTTTAATAAAGAAAACGTTTATATAAGTGCAAGGCTCTAATCAATCAAATTAGGTTGCACTATAAAAATTTTACTAGAAGAGGTTGTTTTGACGCCCAAATATCCTCAAATTGGTCATCTCGACCTCAAGATGTATGGAAATGAGAAAAAATAAATTTCAAGTTTTGAAAATAGTACATCTTCTAATGCATTTTTCGATCATCAATTTTCAATATTTTCAAGTTTTCATAAATCTGCTCGATCTACACTATATTTGAAGGGTGTGGTTTCTATAAGGTTACACAGCCTTAAACAATCTAATTAGGGTATAGCACCAAGTTCAATCATAGCATGTAATTTTGATGTAAAAAAATATTAGGATTATCTAAAAATCTATTTGTTTCTCTAACTATAAAATTTTAAACTCCAAAAACGGTTAAAATCAAGTAGATCTATAAATATATGAAAATCTTGAAAATAGACAATCTAGATATTGTGTTGTAAGATGCACTATTTATGGACTCAAGCTTTATTTTTTTCATGTTCATACATCTTGATATTGAGATAGTCAATTAGAGGATTTTCCAATATTAAAACACTTTTCTCCAATGAATTTTTGAGGTGCATCTTTATTTCTACATTTTAAGGTTGCAACCTTATATAAACTTTCTCCATTTTTTAAGCTTTAAATTTTATAGTCAGAGATGAAAATAGAGTTTAAGACTATTACAAAGATTTCCAATATTGAAACCACATTTCTCGATACTATTTGCAGGTGGCGTTATTTTGATTATTTAGAGCCTTGGCCTTATACAAACCGCACCCATTTCCATATATAAAACCGAACCTGAAAAGGTCTTTGAAAGACCCGTCATTGAATTCAACCCAGTGCTCGCAAAATCAAACCGGAATGGTCAGCTGGACATGGGTACAGAAGTGGTTTAATCGGCCTAATAGGGAAACCGGCCGATTCAACTACTCTAACTAGGCAAGTCCAGGGCGGTCAAAAAATTGTTGAAAAAAATAAAAAAGATTAAAAAAATCTACTAACATATGAAAAACATATAAAGAAGGACCTGGTTTCTATGCAGCCAAGCTCGCAATGTAGAAATGTGGGCCTATTAATAAATTTATTTTGTGATGGATATTTGGACTTAATTTTTAAGGACATGTAATATCTAACCTGGAGATCATGAATATGAAAAAATAAGTAAATTTTAAAAGTTAGAAATAATAATTTTAGTATAAAAATATTTTGACCATTAGTTTCCAGTGTTTTTAGATGGAACACCTACTTGCATCCATCTTTGAGATGGATCCTTTACAGTTTTTGGATAGCATATATATGCGGTCCAGCCCCGCATGAAACAATTTTCATATAAAGAATGATTAAAACAAAATACATTCAAATGAAGTTGAAAATTAATGAAAAAATAAATTTTTATTAATTGATTTGTACTTAAGGAGTATTTTTTAAAAAAATTGAAAAAGACGAAAAAATATAAAAGAAAAGTATTGATTGAGACCATTTATTTTTGATACAAGGTGATCACAGTAATCTTGACTATTGAATGTAAAATTGGGTTGCTACAATTATTCTATTGACCAAGCTCAAACTTCAAAAGAAATTTTTTCGATCTTTGCCGTACATCCACCTATCAAATTTCACATCAAATGGTTGTAAAGAGCTGCGACCACCTTGTATAAAAAGTAAATGGTCTCATTGTATACAATCCCAAATATAAAAGTGAGTATTAATGACCAAAATAATTTTAAATTTTTACCATAATGTAAAAAGTAATAAAAAATTCATTACAAAACAAATTCTCTATTTTTGGAAATTTACATTTTTTGGATTTTTTTTAAATACCTGTTGATAACCAAAACCGCCCATTCCGATCTAACCGAGTGGTTAGCAGTTAGATTGCTCGATTTTGCGAACATTGATTCAACCTTGTTCAAATCCATGTCAAATGGACCTTAACTAGGTTTAGTAAGTAGGTCGAGCCCCAGACCTGAGTGGGGTCGGCCGTTTGGGTTGGGGGGTCAACTTAACCGAGTGTCCCGCACCGACATGCCGTATCGCTAGAGTTTTAGCGAGAATCAGCCGATTCTTATTTGGATTCAACGAATCTAAGCCGATTACACCTGGACTTTGCGGCACAATGGAGTCAGCTTCAAACCTTGAATTGGAAACTCGGAATGCAGCACACGGGTTAAATGAAGTCAATAGGGTCAAGGAAAAAGTAATCAACCATACTAAAAAGATGACCATATGTTCTTTCACCCGCTCCGTTAAACTGCCTGCTCGTATTAAGTCTCAGCCAGGCCTAATGGGCTCCATGAATTGGCTCAGACATTCAAGGCTCGTTGAATTGGCCCGACCAATTTGAACCTTGTTAAATTGAAAAGTCATATAATAAGAGTCCTATCTTTTATGCCCACGAGAAGAGCTTGTAATCGCCCATCCGGGACCAATTAGTAAGGCTTGTGGTATATTTTGTCTTGAGGACTTACCAACTACGGTCTGAGGGTTGAGAGGCGCTGGGCTTAGGCCATGACTGGTCTGGTTCGGCTTGGACCCACTTTTTCTCTATTTTTTCTTTTAACTTTAGTATTATTTTATTTAGCCAAGCTGGCACTATGGTCACGACTAGACCGGCCCTATGGGGACTAGGGTCGGGCTAGGACTGGAGCTAGCCCAGCCTGTTCCCCACCCTACCCACGAGCCTTAAATTAAAGTGCTGCCCAACAAGGCCGTTGAAGGGCACCAACACGATCCGTGTCAGGCCCATATGAGAGACCAGGTGGGCTCATTGGGAGAATCAGGAAAGAGACTATCTTGGGAAAGACCATATGTTCTTTGGCCCACTCCATTAAACTGACTGCTCGTATTAAGTCTCCGCCAGGCCTAATGGGTTCCATGAAGTGGCCCAAGCTTTCAAGGCTTGTTGGATTGGCCCGACCAATTTGAACCTTGTTAAATTGAAAAGTCATATAATCAGAGTCCTATCTTTTAGGCCTATGAGTAGAGGTGGCAATGGCCCGGCAAGACCAACTAGCCCAGCCCTAAAATACTAAGGCTTGAGGTATATTTTTCGTGACGGCTGAGCAACTACGGCCTGAGGGTAAGGCTGGAATGGGCTTCGGCCATGGCTGGTGTGATTCGTTCAGGCTAGGCCCCCTTTTTCTTTATTTTTTCTCTTAACTTTTGTTTTATTTTATTTAGCTGGGCCAGCTATATGGTCAAGAGTGGGGCGGGGTTGGGCCGGCCCTATGGGGACTAGGACCGGGCTAGGGCTGGGGCTACTCCTGCCTGTTCCCCACCCAAACCACGAGCCTAAAATTAAAATGTTGCCCAAAGAGGCCATTGAAGGGCACCAAACCGATCCATGTCGGGCCCATTTTCGAGATCAGGTGGTCTCAATGGGAGAGTCGAGAAGGAGACCATTCCGAGAGAGAAATAGACGGTGCACGTGTTCGAATAACATCATAACTGCGGGAAAGTTCTAAACGGACGGCTTGAATACTGATCGATAGATATAGAGGCACGTGCTACACGAAACTGAATCTCTAAGAGAGAGAAACGTTGTGCTGGTCCTAAAGAGAGAAAGAGGAGATTAGAGAGAGGACCGCCTGTGGCTTGGCCGTGTTGCAGACGGCGTGGCCTTAGACCGTTTCTTTCCCCGCACCCCCTTTACAACTCATTTCCCCACGCAATCACCCAACACACCAAGCCCCACAACACTCCTCTCTCTCTCTCTAAATCCCCCTTTCTCTCTCTCTCTAAACCCCTGTCCATCTGAATTAATACAGTGAGAGACTTTTTTTTTTGAGCAAGCACAGGGAGAGAGGCTCTTAACTATGTCAATCTCTGTTTACCCACACAGAAGAAGCCTCTCTCTCTCTTAATTGTCTATTAATTCCCTTGTCTCTCTCATCCAACATTTGATATTGAGTGAGATCAACACAGAGACGAGAAAGTCTACCCAAACCTCACACAGGCCTCCTACCCTTGTGTCTATCATGCACGACGCCCTTCCTTCCTGCTTCAATGCCGGGGCCGAGCGCGGAGCTGATGGTGCAGCTGAACCAGACACCCAAAAACCTATCCAGAACCTAACCACATGCCTCTACCACACCCATCACCTCGGCTCTGTTGCGGTGACCTGGTGCCGGACTACCTTGGGCCACTCGTTCACCATATCACTCTCTAACATCTCCACCACTCTCCACCACTCCACCCCTCTCCTCTTCTGGCGCAAGCGCAAAGGCTCCAAGTCCCTCTCCCTCTTTAATCACACAAACAGCGGCGGCGGCGGCGGCGGCGGCGCGAAAACATCCAAATCTCTCTCCCTCTTCAATCAGAATACAAGATCCAGCAAATCAACCCACTTGTTTTGGGATTTAACTCGTGCTCACTACCCTCCTAACTCAGCCGAGCCAGACAGAGGGTTCTACATTGCCCTGAAATATCTTGATGATATAGTTCTCCTTCTCGGTGATCGGATCGGCGATGCACTTGCCGTCACAGTTGCTAAGCCCATATCAACTCTGCCGTGCTTGGTGGCCCGAAGGGAACACGTTTTTGGGACGCGGCTCTGCACCGCACGAGCCGCCCTCACTGGAGGTCGCACCCACGAGATTGCCATAAGTTGGGGCTCTGAATTGTGCGTTAGAATCGACGATCGTGTGGTTGTGCATGTTCGCGAATTGGCCTGGAAGTTTAGGGGAAACCAGGAGATAGAATTGGAAGGTGTGAAGGTTGGGGTATATTGGGATGTTTTCGACTGGTTCTTTGGTGGGTGCGAGAATGGCCATGCCGTGTTCATGTTTAGGGCCGACGGGTCGGATGTCGGCTCGGTGGTTTGGCCTCCTAGTGGGCTTGGGGTTAAGGGGAGAGAGAAGAGATTGTTGAAGACAGGTTCCGCGTCCGGCGGATCAAGTTCAGGTTCAGGATCGTCCAGCTCGTGTTCGAGCTCTTCAGTTTTAGAGTGGGTGGGAGTGGAAGAGGAGGTTAACAGGGGTTTCTCTCTCTTGCTTTATGCTTGGAAGAACTGAGTCTGGTTCCTCTCTCTCTGTCTCTTGATTTCCTCATAAAAGCTGAGAGCAATTCATCACTCACTTCATTTACTGGGAAGAGCAGATCACAATTCCTTTCTCTCTCAAAAGAAATTATTTTCTTAGTGTTTAATTGACTGACCCATTCATTGATAGATGAGGAGTTCGTCTTCTCTTTTATCTCTATCCCTTTTCTTTTTTTGTTCTCTTTGTTATATTTCATTGATGAAATTGAATGAAATTTTTTTTTTTTTGTTCTCTTTGTTATATTTCATTGATGAAATTGAATGAAATTTTTTTTTTTTTGTTCTCCTTGTCATATTTCATTGATGAAATTGAATGAAAATTTAATTAGCAAGCTAAGCCTGAATCTAATGCACTTCTGATGAAAATTTAATTATCAAGCTAAGCCTGAATCTATTGCACTTCTTATCAGATATGTGTAATTTGGATTTCCCCTCTCTTTGACCATGATTTGCCCTCTCTCCATTTAACTGTAACATTGTTTGCCCACTCTCTCTACAGAGGCAGCAACCATTTCGGATCTCTTTTTCACAATTTGAAACAAAATATGCAAAATTGAGCATGTTTAAAGTGTTTGAAAATGTTCTTGTTTGAGCGTTCTTTGGATAGCCACAATTTCTCCTCTCTTTTTTAGGGTTTGTGCGAGACTTTAGAAAACAGACCAGTGACCTGGATCTCCTTTTTGGATTTCCGATATGGTTCGACAGATCGGTGATCTGGATTGGTGATCCGGTCTACTAAACCAGAAATTATAAAAAAAATTAAAAAATCTATATCGGGGTAGTCATTTCTACGAACCCTCTCTCGACTTCAACTTCAATGGCTAAAAGTGATAGTGGTATCTTTGTACAAAAAATAAATGGTCTCTTTGGGCAGTCGGGGCAGTCATTTCCACGAACTCTCCCCCTATATAATGTGAAAGAGAAAATGTTCCAAAAGATTTATATGGTAAATATATGTATTATTTTGGTTTTCCTAACGTTTAATTTCACATATAATCTATAAATCTTGGTTTTCCAAGCTTTTAATTTCACATAGAAGAATGGAGAGAGAGCCAAAGGGAGAGGAATTAATTTGGATAAAAATATAAACGAAAAATTACGTAAATATCCATTTTAGTTTATGTTTTTATCAAAATACCAAATATTTTTTGCTATTTATGATATGTCCATTTTTGGACTTCATAACAAAATTTTTTAAAAAAATACGAAATTACTTTTTTTCAGTTTTTCAGAAACTTAAATCAGGCCAATTTTGGTTTTTTGATGAACCGAAACTTCTAAATTTTCGATTTTTCAATAACTAAAAATTTTGCTCTCTTGTGGATCCTCTGCACATTCTTTCTCTACCTCTCTCCCCCTCTCTTTCTCTCGAGGCATCTCTGAAAATCTCTCTCTTTGTAGCTATCTGATGTAATAGTTTCCGCTGTGTTGCCTCACAAAACACATCTATGTGATCATAAGACTTTCATGGTGTTTTGATGGCCTTTTGTGATTTGAGAATCAATTATTTGGTTTGTGGTTTGAGAGAAAGAGAGAGAGATGACAGGGAGAGAGAGATTCCAGTACTGTTCTAATAAGAGCCACTTTGCAAGTATCCCAGAAGCAATCGGCTGCTAATCCTGAGAAAGGGTGTTCGTCTCAACGTCAGCATAAGCGCAGGCGAGTTTCAGGCGAAGAAAGAGGGCAGTGATTATCCTCTTAAGGGACCAATTACTCCAACTACTTGAGAGGAACATCAGAGTCTTAACAGCTCAGCTCGAAGCTCAGAATTTGAACCGTGAGCTTGACCGAAACCAAAGAAAGGATCATGCTGAGGGCTTGGTTGGTATCCTAAACAAACTTGCTGATGCTCTTAGAAGAAGTGCAGACAAATTTTATAGATATTTTCATATATGGCGCAGACAAATTTTATAGATATTTTCATATATGGCGTTTAGAGAGAAAGGTAGAGAGAGTACACAAAGGACATACAAAAGAGAAAAATTTTGGATTATTGAAAAATTAAAAATTAAAAATTTTTAGTTTTTGAAAAATCAAAAATTTAAAATTTTCGATTCTTAAAAAATAAAAAATGTAAAATTTTTGGTTTTTTAAAAACCGAAATTGGCTTTATTTCCCTTTTTGAAAAACCTAAAATGTATAGTTTTTTTTTTTTTATGAAGTCTAAAAATTGTTATGAAATCTAAAAACGGATATATCATTAAAAACGAAAAATATTCTATATTTTAATAATAACCGAAACTGAAACAAACAATTACATCATTTTTTCAAATTTAAATTTTAAAGTGAGGTGAGAGGCTAGGAATTGGAGTGCAAATTAGTTTGGGAAGGGAGCAGGATGGAATTGGCATCGTTGATGATTTATTTTAAAATTTTATTAGTTAAATAATGGCATATTCGAAGACACGTCGTTCGCGACACGCGTCAGAGCGGACCAAAAGTAAGACTCAGAAAGAGAGGAGAGTGGCAATTTAGAGAGAGAAAGTGAGGCGTGGCAGCGGCATAGGTTTCGCACTTAAATTTGAGTGTCAGAGTTGAACGGTAAGAAAACTCGACTTTTCATGAAGCGGCCTCCTGAAGTTCAACTTGTATTTAAATTATCGGCAAATGAATCTTAATTCGTTTCTAAAGATACCTCGTGCTATGTCAAACACGGGCAAACAAAGCTCGAAATGTTGCATCTTGTCCACTAGGGGTAGCAATGGACCCGGTGGCCCGGCCCGGATTAGTTAGCCCGGACCTAAAAAACTTGGCTCTAGGCCAGGAAATATTGCCCTCGGACCAAGCAACAACGGGCTCGAGAGCTGGGCTTGGTGAGGCCTGGGCTTCGTTTTCTCTGTTCTCTTCTTCTTCTTTTTTGTTTTAGATTTTTACTTGGCCCGGCCTTACTTTAATAGGGCTTGGGCCAGGACAGTTTTGGCCTGTTAGGGCCTGGCTGGGCCAGTATTATGGGACTAGGGCCAGGAGCGACCCAGCCTATTACCACCCCTATAATACCGTTCGCTTTTTGCACAAGAAGGTCAACAAAACTACATTTTTTTTTGGTAATCTTTTGGCAATTCAATAGTCTCAACTCTCAACTATCATTTGATATTTTTGTTTTGTTGTTTTTTTCTTTTTCTTTTTTTTTGTTAATTTCAAGTGACATTCGGACTTGTATGGTAAAACAATAATGACTTTGGAAAATTATGTTAAAATGAATATCGTCATTCCAGGCAAAGGTTAAGAACATTAATTTAAATAAATTAATGAAACCAGTCAAATCGGATTATGTATTTTTAAATTCCTTGATTATGGTTCATATATTTCTATGGAGATGAGCAGGTCAATAAAGGAGAGCTTCAATTTTCCCACATGTTATTTATATCACTAATGTTATATTTTTTAAAAGCGAGAGTCGTATGATTATTTTGTTTACTAATTAACCACCGCACTTGGTGCAAGTTGGTGAGACTGAAGTTTGAATTAAGACTTTGAATTCCTATTGGACCAAATCAAATTCATGGGTATCAAGCCATGTAGTTTCCTTTAAAGCACATTTTTAAGCTACGAAATCTATCAAATTATCCATTAAAAAAAAAAAAAGAAGTTTAACACTTTATCTGTATGTTAACTTAATTTAAAAATATTCATAAAAAATGCAGTCTTGAGTTAGACTGGGCAAAATATTTAACGTTGAAAGATAATGTCCTTGTTCTCATTTCTTTCCCATGCCTTTTTTATTCATAATTTCTCCATTGTAATTGTCAAAAAAAAAAAAAAAAAAGAAGAAGAAGATAATATACTCCACCTAGAAATGATTTACGATCCCGAATTTTGGGAATACAACCTCTTCAACTAGGGGTGGCAATGGACGCAACTAGACTCAGGACCCGATGGGTATACCCGACCTTGGGTTTGGGTATGGGTCCAAACTTTAGACCCGAATACTATTCATGTCCAGGTCTAGGTCCATCTGGACCTGACCTGAACCAGTAGCTATAAGGAATATGATGTTAATCACGTGTCTTTAAGTGCGGGGTAGGTGTTCATATTGGCATTGACAACATTTACAATATTATTGGCAAAAACAAAGAAGCTCATAATTATAGGGTATATGAGTGTAAAAAAAAATGGACAAAAAAAAGAAAAACAAAAACAAAAGCTCATTGGCATAGGGTGGTAAATCCGATCAAACCCAGGACCTGATGATTCGATCTGAGACACAATAGGTCTGGTTACGTGGACAAATTTTGGACGTGAATAATATTGGGGTTTGGGTCCGAGTCCACCCATACTCGATTGCATTCTCTATGTGCTTAAAAAAGAAAAAAAATCTCTAGATAGAATAGAAACCATCCAAGTTTTAAACGGTGAAATCTAGGTGTTAAAAAGATAATTTTTTTTTTTTTTTTCGAGAAGAGTCATCTAGTATTCCTTGATCATTGTTGCTTCTATTCTCAAGACTACGGTTGAATGGGCCCAAACGCACAATTCCTTCAAGCACTTATCGAAAGAGTTTTTTTACTCCAACTTCCATATGCTTTTGGCCATGAAGAAAAAGAAATTTGTAACAAGACGACAGGTTGTTCCTTTTAAGGGAGGAGGGGAGGATATGTTGAGTTTATGTGGCCTTATGAGACCTTGTATGAGCATTTTATATAGTGAAACATAAACTCAGTAGGAGTGTGGTCCTCATGTGAACCGTACTAGGCAAATGTGATTTGCTGATACTCGGACTAAGCTCCACGTGCTAGGGCAATCAAGTTTGGAAAAACCCCAGATACCTGGGTATCGGGATCTACTGAAATGAGTTTCGTGGGTTAGCCCTTGATGAGGTCGGAGTATGCCCAGATGAGAGCCGAGGGATTGTGTAGCCCTTATGTATGATGAATAGCCTTTAGAGATAGGGCTAAAAACATCATTCTTATATCATCACATGATATGTACATAGATAGCTATATTGATATTCACCAATGAGGGTGAAGTGTGTACATGTACGAGAGATTAGCTCTATGCACCATAGAATCATGGTTGCATCATGGTCTAAAGGACCATGATTTTTTTTCTGTCTCTGAGGAAGAACATGAAATTCATAAACAGGGATTGAGTCCCCTAGTCTATTAGCTGACTTTGGTGGTCCAATGATGAGCTCCTGCAGTGGACTGTGGGTCATGGGAACTGTTGGATCAGTTTGAGAAAGCTAGGTGGATCGTGGTTTGTAGTAAAAGGTGGAGTTCTCCCGTACATTGATATTTCCCTATTCGAATTTTTGTGAATCTTCTAATATTTTATTTTTTCATTTAGATTTATAAATTAAGAGATATTAAATTTTCAATGTTTTAAATAAAATATAAAATTTAAAAATTCTAAATAAAAAATAAAATATTTTCTAATAATATATGGGACCCTCCTAGGGAGTATTTGAGGCATTTTCTATCACTTGAATCCCCAATGCGAATAAGGAGAGAGCAATTCGCAACCTAGGTCTGCAGGTCCCAAAATGCATGTGGACTACGAAAGGCGTAGGGTCATGACCACTGATCCGAAGTAAAAATTTCATCAGTCTCAAAATGGCTCGAGAACGTGTAAAAATGTGGCTAAGGTCTTCTAAGAATCCCTACCAAGTTTCGTCGCAATTCGAAGAATTTAAGGTAGTGCAGATGACAAAACAATTTCGAGAAATCTTACCTCTATCATGCTGAAATGAGCTTAACCTACAACACCATTATCAGAGCATCAAATGGTCTCCAGACTATCTCCATTGGATTTAGAACTGTTGAAAACCCCCCGGTACCAATTTTCGGTGCATTTGGACCCTTATGGAGCAAGTTACGACCATATTACCACATGTCTTGCCGATCAAACTCCCATATCACAGCGCTCGCGAGTCCGATCGACCTCGAAAAGATCCATTACGAGCATGAGGTCACAGGCTTCATTTGAGCCGAACCTCGCACATGATGGACGGTTAGATTTCACGCATGATGAGTCCGAAGTTGTTGCAATTCCAGCCACCAGGAATCCAAATTCCAACAAAATTTTCCCAATTTGAAAAATGGTCATCCAGGCATCAAATCAAGCCGTTCTTTTTATAGAACGATCGTGGCAACTTGTTCGTCACGCTACAATCAAGAAGTCAACGAAAAATGACTGAGAAATGTGTCGAATCTTAAAATTAAGATTGCACATTTTTCTATGTTTTGCCATGTGATGATCATGGTTTGAAACTCATGTCCCTGGCCTGAAATTGGTACCAGAATGATCGTCTTCTCGAGCTCATCAAGGAAACAATAATCTTTCGTTCGAATCGTGATAGGTAAAGCCTTGAATCAGCCACTGAAAGTTCGCATGATTGAACAACCATTGCAGGAATTGATTTAGAATTACTCAGGTTGTTGATGCAGGGGCTAAATCGTCATTTCGTCCCATTTTCCTAGATTTTTTTTAATTCTTTTAATGCCTAATTTTCAACAATTAAGGTAAAAATTGATTGTACACCCACGTTTGGGTCCCACTTATATATAAGCAACATACCATCTACATGTAAAAGGCCCTTCTCCCATCATAAAAAAAAGTTTTTTTTGCTTGAGTTTTGGGGTCACGGTTTGGAGAGAGAGATAAGAGAGAGAAAATTTGGATGGGTACCCCTAGGTAACTTTCTCTCTCCACTCTCTCGTCTTTCCTCTCTCCTTTTCTCTCTCCCTTCTTTCTCTCCCTTTTGTCTTTCTTCTTTTTGTCTCTTCTTTCTATCTCCCTTCTTTCTCTCTCTTCTTTCTCTCTCTTCTTTTTCTCTCCTCTTTTTCTCTCTCTTCTTTCTCTCTCCTCTCTTTCTCTCTTCTTTCTCATTTTTCTTTTTGTCTCTTCTTCTCTCCCTTGTTTCTCTCTCTTCTTTCCCTTCTTTCTTTCACTTCTTTCTCTCTCTTTCTTCTCTCTCTTCTAACTCGCATGGCAGTACACACTGTCGAGCACGATCTTCTTTCTCTCCTCTGACTCTCATGGCAGTGGACACTGTCGAGTGCGATCTTCTTTCTCTCTCTTCTTTCTTTTTTTCTCTCTTCTTTCTCTTTCTTCTTTGTCTCTTCTTTTCTCTCTCTCTTCTTTCTCTCACTTCTTTCTCTCTCTCTTTCTTCTTTTTCTCCTCTGTCTCACACGACAGTGTACACTGTCGGGTGCGATCTTCTTTCTCTCTCTTTTTTCTCACTTTCTTTCTTCTTTCTCTCCTTTGTCTCGCATGGCAGTACACACTTTCGAGCGTGATCTTCTTTCTCTATCTCTGTCTACTTTCTTTCCTCTGTCTCGTATGGCAGTGCACACTGTCGAGCGTGATCTTCGCTTCTTTCTCTCTCTTGTTCCTTTCTCTTTCTTCTTTCTCACGCCTGTCTTGCATGATAGTGTATACTGTCGAGTGTAACCTTCCATCTTATCTCTCTTCTTTCTCTCTCTTTCTTCCCTCTTTTCTCTCTGTTTCGCACAACAATGCACACTGTCGAGCATGACCCATCTCTCTTCTCTTTTCTCCCTGTCTAGTACGGCAGTACACACTACCGAGTGTGACTCATCTCTCTTCTCTTTTCTCTCTGTCTCGCACGGCAATACACACTGTCGAGCACGACCCATCTCTCTTCTCCTTTCTCTCTGTCTCACACGACAGTACACACTGCCGAGCACGACTAATCTCTCATATCTTTTCCCTCTGTCTCGCACGGTAATGCATACTGCTGAGCATGATCTCCTCCTCTTCTCTTTTTTTTCTCTCTCTCCTTTATGTGCTTGATCAGGGGGTAGTTTGAGATTTATGTTGTTGTACCAGTCTTGTCTTCGAGCAGTATAGCCGTCACACTGGTCTGAATTACTGTGCTCGTCTAGCTGCAGCGTCAGACTAGCCATTGCTCTAGATCAGCTATTGTGTCAGTCTTATTGTTGAGCAGTATAACCATCGTACCGGTCTGAATCACCGTGCCCATCTAGCTGCCATGTTAGACCAGCCGTTGTGCTAGTCTTGCCGCCGTGCCATCCTAGCCACCGGTCAAACTTCTTCATCCCCCTTCTCTCTCCCACTTGGGGTCTTTTCTCTCCTTCCTCACCTTTTCTTTCTTCCCTTTAAAATTCCCTTCTCTCTGACATTCTTTCTCTAGTTAACCACTCTTCTATCTTCCCTCATTGTAGCATATGTACTAGGAGCCCCTTGACAAGGAGATGTCGTGAGGCTACGGAATTGACGAATACTTTATTATGTTAATTCTTTCATTCTATTTTGAGTACACATGTACATGTGGGCTCATTCTATGACATGATGGGGTCCCCAGGCCCGGTTGTCTCGTATTCTAGTGTGTGTGTGTGTGACTGCAGGAAAAAAAGAAATAGGTCAGAGGAGGCGATTTCGAACCGGTCATAAGTGCGGGGGGACATTCCAATGTAATCTAAGAAGGTGCCCCCACGAGTTAGCTCGAGTGCATCATGGACCCAGGTGAGGTAAGTCCCACCGCACACCTTAATTCCTCTCTCACCGGTTGGTATTCCTGCTCGTATCTTCTCGACACGGTTCACGAGGGAGCAGTCTTAGCTCCCGAGTCCGTAACGAACTCGGAGCTATGCCACAACGTCATCTTGACCTGAGGGTGAGATCGAGGCACCTAATCAGCTTGGCGACTCCACTGGGGACACACTAACCCATAGTCAGATCGTCCTTGTTTGGCTTGCCTTACTTTTGTTTCTTGTTCACTTTACACATACATGTCTTTGGGTTTGCCTAACCCTTTCATCCGAGTTGAGGATTTTCTGATCCCCACATTCATGAGCTCGCTTCGAGAATAGGTTCTGCTAAGCTCGTTCCCGACCTTTCTTCTGAGCGTTGACCCTGTGTCACGCTCTCAGGTCTTGACCTGGATTGACGTGAGGAGGGACCCAAAAGTCCCACACTCCCCATCTCCTAGCCTTGGTGGACCCTCCAACGAAGCACCTTGCATGGGTGGCACACTAGCCACCGCACACAACATGTGCCCTGCTACTTGTTGGTCTTACTACTCGGTGCAGCCGAAAAGCAATCCCTTCCCTTCTTGTGCATGGCAGTCCAACTGGCAATGCTCCTATGGCCCCCCATGTTCTTCCACATCAAGCCCATGTAACAAGAGGCTCGACACACGGAGGAGGAGGTCCTAAGGCCGCCACCTCCCACACATGCGTCTGGGTTCACGATTCATCCACTCGAGCTACACTTTAGGCCAACCCTTTGGCTGCCCTGAACCACTGTTCGAGCTCGGGTCCTCTTAGACCTGTCTCTGTATACCTAATGCATACATGTCGCATTACTCGGGGCAGCCCTCTGATTATGCTTAGCAGAGTATAGGAGAAAGAACTCCCACGTCGTCCCTCTCAGCACATGCCTGCTCACTCTGTAAGGGGTGGTCACAAAGCTACTCACTCACAAACACATGCTTGCAATCATCGGCCTCCTAAGGCCCGACCCATTTCTCGAGCCCAGGTTTACCCTCAGGTCACTCGAGACCCTTCTGCAAGTGGCACACACATGCCACCTCCATGGACAACTCCAAGCTTTTGACCGAATGGTCACTGACAATTACTCCTCCCCCATTCATCCCTTCTTCTCTCAACGAATTGCTCAAGACCTGGTACTCAAAGGTCTTCCCCAAGAGTACCATCTTGAGATACCCTTTTTAGACCGGCCCTATATTTGGAGCCCACAAAAGAGCTCGGGGCATGGCTCCCTTGGGTGACGAGGTCTTCCATTCCCCATCTCTCCCCAAGCCAAGGCAGAAACTTGACGTGCCACATCTCATCAAAATGGCTCAATCATGTTTGAAGAAAGCGAACCTTTCACAATCACGATCCCAGTCTTAGTTCTGGAAGGAAGTACACCAGAACTTGAGAGCCAAACATGCCTAAGGCCTACGAATAGTCCCAAAAGAAGAAGTCAAGACACGTGGGACAAGTAATCTCGTTGATCCCTTGGCCGGGAACCCCTTTCATCCACTACAGGCTGCGGTGGAGCTTGAGATGGAGGAAGCTTGCACTGTTGTTAATGTCGTAGGAGAAGACCCAATCATGTTGCACTTGTGGTCCCAAGACTGTCACGAATTGGTCCTAATCAAGTCATCATACAAGGCTCAAGTTTAGTCGGGGCATGCTGAACCCTTACTAACCGACTTGTCACACCAAGTCTAGCGTATACGCCAACCCCCAACTGCACAAGAGATCAATTCTCTTGACGAAACTGTCAGCCTGATGGTAATCAATGAACCCAATGACTATCAAGAAGACCGCATGAATCGGTATAAGGACATGATTCGTAAGATGATGGAGAAGATCGTCTTGATAGAAAGTGCCCAACCTCCTGGGAATTCATCCACTAGGAAGCCAATTCTCCTCATCCGTCTAATTCGGTCTAAAGGCAGTCATATCCTGCCCATGACCATTCCTCCTCTCTGCAAGTTTCTCAAACTAACATTGATGCCATGGTCACCCGTAGTTTTCGAGGAAGGTAGATTCCGGGTGTACAAGCTATAGCCCTTTATCAGAAGCCCTACCCATCTTATATCTACCAACTCCTGTTTGCCCTTAATTACCAAAAGAGAAAACTCCTGCTCTTCAATGACACTAGTTCACCTCACCAACATATAACTCACTTCTATTCGACATGTCAAGAGACAACAGCTGATGGGAGACTTCTTCTCCGTCAGTTTGTTTAAACCCTTGACAGTCAGCAATCAAGTGGTATGCTAGACTTCCACCGAACTCAGTGTAGACCTAGGAAGAAATGGAACAATTGTTTTACAAGAATTTCTATGAGGTTGAAAGAGAGGTTCAGACTATCAAACTTTTCACATTGAACCAGAACCCGGACGAGCTAGTTGATTAGTTCATAGAAAGATGGAGAGATCTAGCTACATATCAAGTTACGCCTATGCCAAAAATTGATGCAGTCCAAACATGTGTGCACAAAATGCGGTTGAAAGTCTCCTTGCATGTTGAAGCATCAAACCCGACCTCTATATCGGACCTAATTTTCAAAGCGGTCTGAATAGAGAGTCTCTTTAAGCATCATGGCAAGCTTCAAACTCCAGCATCAAGTGGAGAAAACAATCGGAGTTCAAACAATAGTTGTAGCAATTCTAGGGGCTATCAACAGAAAGGAGTGACCAGTGCTACAGTTACTGTCACGGACCCTAAGAAGGCCACACCTCAAACCCTGGATTTCTCTAAGGGGGTGAACCCTCCAAATGCTCAAGGGACACCTCAGGCAGGTTAGAAGACCCAGTCTTACAACAAGGTGCCTCCACCTCAAAATCTCTACGGGAAGGATTACTAGGATGAGAAGAAAAAAAAAGTCTACAGCTTCGATCCAAAGTGGGCCCCAACTTTACTCTGAATGTTGATCGAGCAACAGGTGATCACCCTACTTGAGGTGAAAAGGGCAGAAGATGCTGACTTCTCCATCCACAAGAGGTATTGCGCAAATCATAGGATGTTGGGACAACCTGTTCAGGATTGCGTCACCCTCAAGGATCATATTGAGGCTTTAAGTCAAAAAGGGCAGATACAGCTCGACAGCCTCAAAAAGGTAATCGAGGCATCTGAAGCATCTCACGTAGTGACAGTTCTAGAAGAAGTCGGGCAAGTATATCGGCTTGATGAACTACCACCGGATCTTCTTTAGGCGTTATTTTGAGTGATGCTCCAATTCGGGCTCATCACAGTAAAGTCGTCAATACAGCCTAGGCGTCTTGCTCAAAGGATTGAGAACCTCTTGTGCCCATATCACCAGATCTGAGGTCACGACTTAGGAGGGTGCTTTGGCTTTCAAGCTATAATGTCAGAGAAAGTATGGGGAGGATGCTCTGTCCTCTCCAACTTAAACGATTATGCTCAGCCCACTGAACAGTCAACACAAGAGGTCGCCTAGACATAGTCCTCCTATGAGGACGTGCTGCCTAAGCTTGCGGGCTTTGATGAACCCTCGACTTCCCAGCCACGGCATGTCTATCGAGGACGAAGCATGATGAAATCCATGAAGAGGGAGGCTGTTCGCTAAGCAAGACTAACCCCTGAGCCTTGTCAACTTGGTCCGCTTGCACCCATTTCCAAAAATGGTAGAAGGAGACGAACAACAAAAGCCTCTCATCGAAAGAGGAAACTCCCTCAACCCTAGACTGAGGTCGAGTTCCTCAGACCCCTTCCACCATTGCCAACCCTACAAGATTTCTTTGCTGAGTCGGTCCCTTATGCTGATCTAGACCCACAATCCAGTCAAGAAGAAATTCTTGAGTATCCTAAGGGTAACTGTTTGAACACAATTTTCAGCACCTTGAGTCCCCGATGCGGAATAAAAGAGGGGTCGATCAATAAAGCCTTGACATACAGTGGAATTTTTGATAGTCTTAGAATTGCCCCAGAATTGGTCAGAATCTTCCTAAGGACCTCAAAAGGCTACCTGCCAAGTTTTGTTGCAATCCGACATGTCTAAGGTAATGCAGACAAAGAAACAATTTCAAAAAATCAGCCTCTCGCACCCTGAAAAGGACCCTGTAACTAGAACTCTATTTTTGGTATGTCAAACAGCTCTAGGACTACTGCCACTGGATTCGACACGGTAAAAACCCTTTAAGGGTCATGTTTCGGCTCAAACGGACATTCCATGAAAAATTTATGAGTAAAATAATGAAAAAAGGTAGGTCGTACACTATTCCTATGCGCGCTCCCTGCACCAAGTCACCATTAATGGGGACTGTTATCACAGTTATAAGTAGCAACTTTGAAGACCCATATCTCACTCGTCTTGAGTTGGATTGTGCTCAAATTTGGTGAGCGTGTTCATCTTATCAAGGCAAGCGTTTTGATATGTGGCACGACCCGTGACGATACCCAAGCAAAGAGAAAAACTAGACAGAAATTGGTGATTTGTGAACATAATTGCAGAAAATTCAGCAGAGACATGCCTCTCTCGAGCAGCCATATCAGAGCGCTCGTGTACCCGATCGATATGAAACCAATTGCATTATGTACATAAGGTTTGAGGCTATGATTGATCTAACCCCGTGTACGATGAACGGTTGGATTCAGCACACGAAGGTGTCAAATTTGCTGTAGATTTCGACCGCTGAATTTTCAGATTCTAGCAAAAAACCCAAGACGACTAAATCCGGGCACAAAATCGAGTTACGTTTGTTGCAATGTGACCGTGACGGCATGCTCGATGCAATTCAACGAAGCCAAAGAAAAACATCAAGAAACAAGTACACTATCGATCAAAAGTTTTCAAGATCTATGTAAATTTCGAGTCGCATGATTGTGGTCTAAAAACATGATTCATGGCTCGAAGTTGGTATCAAATTGATTGTCATGCCGAGCTCGATAAGAAAGAAATCATCTTTCGGCCAGATGGACGCCTGAGTAACCCCGAATCATCCATGGAAGATCACGCAAGTTCTAGGACAACAACAGGGACTGTTTTGGAATTTTTTGTATTGTTGGGAAAGGGCAAAACAATCCTTTTGCACCCATTTTTAGGTTTTTTTTAATTCAATTAAATTTTAATTATCATCAATTTATATAGTTTTTAGGTGTACACCCATGTTTAGGCCCAATTCTATAAGTACATGCAAAACCTAATTGTAAAGAGTTCTCCCCTAGCATCCCTCATTCTTCAATTTCATAAATAAGATTTGATAAGTTTATATTGAGATTGTGGGTGCGTCTTAGAGAGAGAGAAAAGAGAGAAGAAAATATCTTGTACTTTTGGGTGAAGGTAACTTTCTCTCTCCTCCTCTCATCTCTCTATTTCTCTCCTCTCATCTCTCTTTCTCTCTCCTCCCCTCGTGTATCACTTTCTCTCTCCTCCGCTCATCTATCTCTCTCTCTCTCTATCTCTCTCTCTCGCTTTCTCTCTCCTCTAGATAGGTGCCTCGATCTCACCCTCCGGATCTAGATGATCGGGTGGCATGCATCTTAGGTGTCAAGGGAACTCGAGACTTGAGATTGCTCTCTCGGGAACCTTGCTAAAAAAGAAAGCCAGGTAGACTAACTGATGAGAGAGGAATTTAAGGTGGGTTCGAGACTTACTTGGGTTGACTCACGTGGGTGCCCTCTTAGTTCACGAAGAAAGCCCCCTAGTCATAAAACTGGTTCAGAATCGCCTCCCTTGGCCTATATTCTTCTGTTTGTGCAATCACACATATATGACAAATATTATAAGACAAGTGGGTCAAGGCACCCCACCTTGCCTTTGGGGAACGTACATGGGCATGCACATTCAAAAAGGAGGAGAAGAGCGAGAGAAGGAAGAATAGGATTAGAAGAATTTGACCAGATGGTGGGTCCGACAAATGTGATTAAACTAGTAAGGAATTGACCTGACATAGTAGTAAAACGGGCTCGGTGACTCAGACTAGCTCAACAGAATTACTACTAGACGACAGTACGCATACCGGCTAGCTAGACACAATGGCTAGTCTATCATGGTGATAAAGCAGGTACAATAACTCTGACCGGCACAACAACATTAAGGCTAAATGACAGGATTACTATGAAAAGCCAGTCACGACCCCTCTTAATCAAATGAAAGAGTAAAAGAAAGAATAGAGATAAGAGAGAGAGAAAGAAAAGAAGAAGAAGAAGAGAATAGAAAGAAGGGGAGAAAGAGAAGGAAAGGTGAAGAAAAGTGTGAGAAATGATAAGTGGGAAATGAAAAGGTAAAGACAGACACAGATGACAATGGCAGAAGGAGAGAGAAAACTTAGATGGCGTTGCATCCCCACCGGCTGTGACGAGTTGGGAGAAGAAATAAGAGATGCAAGTGGAGATGAGATGAGGAGAAAGAAGACTCAGACGACGATGGCTTTCATCGGCTATGACGTGAGGAAGAAAAGTGAGGAGGAAACACAGAGGGAAACATGATTCTGCCAGCTGTGACATGATGAAGAAGTAAGAGAAAGAACACAAGCGGCGATGTGCTTCCACCATCTGTGACAGAAGAGAGAGAGAAAGAACACATGCGACGATAAGCTTTCGCCTGCTTTGACAAAAGATAAGAAAGAGAGAAAACATAGGAGCTGCTAGGCTTGCGTTGCCTGTGACAGAAGAGAAGAAAGAGAGAGCAAACACAAGCGGCACTAGGCTTACGTCAGCTGTGACAAAAGAGAAGAAAGAGAGAGAAAACATAAGCGGCGCTTGGCTTGTGCCAACTGTGACAAAAGAGAGAAGGGACAGAACTTTTACAAATGCCCGACCCGCCACTCGGGTTAAGGCTCAGCTTACTGTTTGTGTCTCAGAAACAAGAAGACATCACACCCACCAAGAGCTCATAGGACAGAGGAGGAAGAGAGAGAAAGAGATAAGATCAAAGCAGAAAAGAGAAAAGGAGAGATGAGAGAGAAAAGAAAAGAGAGAAAGAGAAAGGGATAGATATGAGAGAAAAGAGGAGAGAGAAATAGAAAGGGATAGAGATGAGAGAGAAAATAAGAGAGAGAAAGAGAAAGGAATAGAGATGAGAGAGAAAAGAGGAGGAGAGATAGAGTTGAGAGAGAAAAGAAGAGGAGAGAGAAAATTACCTTATCGAAAGGTACCTACCTTTTTCTTCTTTCTCCTCTCTCTCTCTCCAAGATACACCCACAAACTTAAGCAAGAATTGAAATCATTATTGAATTGTTGAAGAATGAACCAAAGGTCCTTTTACAATTAGGCATTACATGTTTATATAGAATTGGGTTAAAACATGAGTGGATACCAAAAAAACGAGCTAAATTTGTGATAATTATAATTTAATTGAATTAAAAGAAATTAAGAAAGTAGGGTGTAAAAGGACTGTTTGGCCCCTGCTTAACAAAAGATGGAATTCTAGAACAGTCTCAGTTGCTTCCTTTGAACTTGCGTGATCTTCTATGACTGATTCGGGGTTAATTTGATGCCCGTTTGATCGAAAGATGATTGTTTTCTTGTAGGGTTCGGCATGACGATCAATTTGATAACAGCTTCGAGCCATGAATTATGTTTTTAGGTTACGATAATGAGACTTGAAATTTGAATGAATCTTAAAAATTTGGATTGGATAGTGTGCTCGTTCCTTGATGTTTTTCCATGATTTCTTCACTATAGTGCGCTGAACATGCCGTCACGATCACGTGGCAACAAACGAGATGCAATTTAGAGCTCAAACGAGGATTTCACAACTTTTAGGTTTTTGCTGGAATCTAGAATCCAGCGACTAGAATTTGCAGTCACTTTGTCACCTTCTTATGCAAAATCCAACCATTCATCTTGTACGAGGTTTGGACAAATGGTAGCCTTAGACCTTATGCACATAATGGAATTAGTTTCACATCGATCCGATAAGCGAGTGCCCTGATTTAGCCTCTTGAGCAAGTCGTGTTGCTGCTGAATTTTCTTCAACTTCATCACAGATCAGCAACTTCTCTCTAGTATTTCTTCCTGTTCGAGTGTCCTCACGGGGCATACCACATATCAAAACGATCTTCTTGACGAGACGAACACGCTCACAAAATTTGAGGGCGATCTGACTCAGGACAGGTGAGGTATGGGCCCTGAAAATCACTACCCATGACTGTGAAAATAGTCACATTTAATGGGACTTTTGGTGCATGGTGACCACACAAGAATAGTGTGTGGTTCCTCCTATTTCAATGTTTTGCTCATGACTTTGTCTTGGAGTGTCTGATTAAGCCGAAATGTGACCCATAAGGGTTTTCGACCGTGCCAAATCTAATGGTAGTGGTTCTACAGCTATTTTGTGCACCAAAAATATAGTTCCTGTTATAGAGTTTGTTTCAGGGTGCTAGAGGCTAATTTTCCAAAATTGTTTCTTTGTGTTCACTGCCTTAAACATGTCGGCTATTCTGAGATTGTTGAAAATTTCACTGTATGTTAGGCTTTATTGACCGGCTTCCTCTTTATTTCGCATTAGGGACCAAGATGCTGAAAAATGTGTTCAAACAGCTTGCCCCATTGAATGTTGTGCTGCGAGGGAAGCGAGAAGACAACATTCAAAAAATTTCCTTCAGCTTTGTTACTTTTTTCTTCCTAACCGCAAGACCACGTGAGCGCCAAGGAGATTCACGTAATGTTGCAACTAGGATGGTCAGACGTTGAGATGCATTGTTCGCAGGTCCATCCGTGGAGACTTTAGGGGAGAAGAGACTTTTTTTAGGGATTCTGTCGATGTCCTCAACCTCAAGGGACTAGTTATGATTATGATAGCTGGGGATTTTGTAAGGACCTCGTTGATCAGAATCAAACCCGTCTAGCAATTGAGTGCCATGTCGAAGGGAATTGTTCCCATTTGGTATCGGTTTGTTTGTTTCCTCTAGTGTTGAGCCACATTTCAAGGATTTTGTGAATGGTGTGCTGAAGGGCATTCTGTCAACGCTACCTGCTTTGCTCTCCTGCTATTCCTTGATGAGTAGGGTACCTCAGTTTATCGAGGTGACCAGCTTTGGGTATAACCCCTACCCACTGCTGTGCAGTTTCAACAATCAAGATACTTTTCAATCCTGATTACTGCACCAAAGTCATGGCTGACTTAGCTTTCTTGGGGCGTCTTCAACATTTTAGAGTGTGTTAGTAACCTCTTGGGAATGATGCTCTTCTTCATGATACTTGTCTTACTTTCTTGGTGAATCTTCTGCTCATCGAGTCCTTAATGGACTTAGGGATTGTGTCCTGGTATTGTGACATCAGGGATTTTTCTTGTTGAGTGTGGGTTGAAGCCGCCTGTTGAGGCGAGTGCTGCATCAACCTGTTTATTGGTTCGAGCTTCCTTTGCAGATCTTAACTTGGACTTGAGAAGCGGCAGAGACGGTTTTCACCAACTTCCTTCTATTCGGTCTCTTTTATGCATGAACGTCTGGCCATGTCCACCCTTATTCTTCCATTTTTGCTCACGATGCCCTTTCGGGGTTTTCACCGTTCTAGGGTTTTTATTTACAGAACTCTTTTACTCATGGTTTTGTGACCATGCCCATTCGTCATTTTTACTCATGGCGTTCCCTTGTCCAGAGGTACACCAGGCCAATTTTTTTTATTTTTTATTTATTTTTGTTGAAGGCGCGTTTAAGGTCATGCCTCCTGTACCTGTGCGAAGCAGTTTAATGTCATGCGATCAGGACGTGCACTGCAGTTTAAGGTCATACAGTTGGATTGTGGTGTAGATGGATGACAGTCTACGAAGGCCATGGAGTGAGCATGGTGGTAGTTTTAGGTTGCTTTGGGGGAATGGCATGAGGCTACCTGTAAAAGATGGATGATGTATAGATGGAAGGTGGAAAGTGGTGACCCATTAACTGGTGACGAGTATGGATGGCGTAATGGCTCGCCGTTTTGTGAGCATGGGCGAGACTCACTAAGGAATGATGGATGATAACAATGAAGAAAGGTGGACTCACTGAGGAGTCGGTGAAGATGGTGTGCACACGAACAGGTCGGTTAAGAAAGGCATGCATGAAGATGCATGTAAAGGGCACATGTACGTATGTGGTGGGGTGTATTTATGGTAATGCCTCCTGGATCTGTGCTAAGCAGTTTAACGTCATGCGGCTAGGACGTGCACTATGGTTTAAAGTCGTATAGCTCGGACCGTGGCAATGCAGTTTACAGTCCTGCAGCTTGGACCATGTAGTTTAAGGTTGAGCAACTAGACCTCTGTTATAGTTTAAGGTCATATAGTTCAGACCAGGGTGCTGAGCCTTTTAATGTCGTGCAGCTAGGACGTGTACTATAGTTTAGGGTCATATAGTTTGGACCTATGCAGTTTAAGGCCGTGCAGCTAGACCTCCGCTACAGTTTATGGTCGTATAGCTTAGGCAATGCAGTTTAGGGTCATGCACCTTGGACCAAGGCTGTGCAGTTTAAGGTCATGCAGCGTGGACCGAGGCATAGGTAGCCATTGGAGTGAACCTACTTGGGGAATAAATCTATAGATGGTAATCTGACTCCCTAAGGATAAAATGATTATGGCCAACAAGGGGCTCAGATGGGAAGACCGACTTCATTGGGGATAATGGGAACAAGTGTGGGTCCCTTACAGGTGAAAAATGATTCTCGAATCCTTGAGGACATGATAAGTAGGTGTGAGGCAGACCCACTGGGGATTGCAATGATACGTATGATAACTCCATTGGGGATAATGGGTTGCAGTACGAGCATGGCTGCTACTGAGGATGAGAAATCATGTCCTAAGTTGAACGACCTGGGTACCACACTGCTGAGGATAGTAGGTCTGGTGCAAATCTACTGGGGATACAATAGTAGGACACACATAGCTTTAGCATGGGGCATGCGGTAATGATCCTTTCTTGAACACTCAGCCGATGCTGAGTCTTTTGAAAACACAGCCGGTGATGAGGTCGGTCAATACTATTTCTTGAATACCCAGACGACGCTGAGGTTTAAAAAACATAGCCGGTGCTGAGGGCAGTCGCACATGCTCTTGAACACAACTAGCGTTGAGTTGCTAAGAGCACAACAAGTGCTGAAGTTACTAAAAACACAGCCAGCGCTGGGCAGTTTCGACAACATAGCCAACAGTGGGTGTAGGTTAGTGTTTTGGCCTGGACCCGAGCCCAACCTAGTCCTGGTCTGTGTAGCATGGGATTTCATGGGCGGCGGTGAAACTTTGCTCGGACCTTGGGTCAAGGCCAGGCCCGATCCGGCCCATTACCGTTTGGATTTTCTCTAGACGTGGCTGGAATTCTTAGTTTGCTAAGGGTATTTGAGGAAAGCGTCGACTATATAAAGGGGGTATACCCCATTTTCACTGTTTCACAGACGGGTAAAAAGACTTAGGGTGAAATTTTTGGTTTTCAGGGTTTCGACAAACACACAGGGGATTCTGGCCAAGTTAAAAGTTTTGCCAGTTAGCAGGGGAGGTTCCGACAAAGGGAAAAAGAATCCTAGTAAGGAAGGCCAGGATTCGCCAGAGTTTGCAGGAGTTTGCATCGAGTGTAGTGAAGCAAACATGGATTTTTTCTGAGGAAACAGGGAAACTTCAGTTGTGATTTTAAAAGTTTCGATGAAGGGAAGAAGGGGCAGAAATTGCAGCAGAGGGCTGCCTAAGGCTTTTCGGTAGCTTTTAGCAGTTTTTCGGCAGGTGCGAGTGGGGTCCCAGTGACATTAAGAAATTCAAAGAGGGTTTTCGGCTATGGAAGGGAGTTTTCGGGTAGGAATCCGAAGGGTGCGAGGAGATAGACTGTCTCTGGAGGTGGACGGTTGCCAGAAGGTGAATGGTCATCATTAGAAATTTTGGAATAATCGGGTAGGCGAAACGTCTGAGGCTAAAAAAATGAGGAGTCACAGGAATTGAGGGGGCGTGGGAAAACAAAAAGTCACCGGGGGGTGAATAGTCAAGGTGGCGTTGACATAGGATATGCAGTCGGTGCTAGACTCTTTGAAAGCACAGCCTGCGCTGATCCTTAAGAAAGGCAGTTGGCGTTGAAAGTTAGAAGACAGCCGGAACTTAGCCTTCGGAAGACACAGCAGGCGCTGACCTCAGAAAAGTCAGCCGATGCTGAGAGTTAGCAACACTGCCGACACTAGCCTCAGACGACGCTCATTAGTGCACAGGACGCATCATGACGTGCCCAGTGAGTCGCACGAGGTAATTTTTGCACACGGTGATGAGTCATGTGCGGCGATGTTCACGCACGACACTGACTTGGGTAGGCAAAGGGTGGTGACCAGTGGTAAGGCCCAGCTTATGATGACCGTTGGAAGCCAAGTCTTTCATCACAACAGTGAAGTCCATGTTATTCTATGGAAGGGCCTCCACTGTGAACAAGGTATGCTCTCCATCATAGGCCAGCTCCTTTCCAGAGAAGTTTGCCTTGTATGTTTGATATACTTGTCAGATGAATTGAAGCTGACATGGAAATGGTTGGCTTCTTCTTTTAGTCTGTAACTGTCCTCTTTGAAGACTCTCATCAAATGAATTGAAGTTGACTCTCCAAGTGGTTTTGCTTCTTCTTCATGATGAGGGTGTTTCTTTGATGGTTTTGCTTCTTATTTCCTTCTCTCTACAACAACAATTGTAAAATTTGAGCTCGTGAATGAAAATCCACTTTTCTTTCTATCTCATTTTGCTACATAATTCTATTATTCATTTTGTTTTGCTGGATCTGATATCCCGCTCCTAGGTAGTCCCCGACTCAGAGCTTTTTACTGCTTCTGTCTTTTTACAGAGGGAAACCCTATGCCTTGCTTTGTCTTGTGACAAACTACTATGGTTTTGATAACCTCAAACGAAGGAGCAGTTGTTTCTTCTCGTTTTAACGTTTGATTGGATATGAGCTCATAATTAATTTTTCTCATCATTTGATGAGCCTGCTCGCTATAAATAGTCAAGTCAGGAGGGGTTTTAGCTTCTATTCGTGGCATTTTTACTTCATGTTCATCATAACTCTTGGTCTCAGGCACGAATTCCTTCAGATATTCTGAAGTGGTATGCATGACCTTCAATTGGCTCCGGAGACTGCGAACCTGGCTTTTTAACTCTGCCAGGTGGTCTTGTTCCTGAGGACAAGTAGGATGCCTTGTCTCTAACTGCTCTCCCTCTATAAAATCTGGGAAATGCAAGATTTGAGGAATATCCTCAGTAACCGAGGTTTGAAGCACCTTCCGTGGCAACTGGGATTCCAATTCGTCTTTCAAGAGTGCAATAGGGATATGCAGGACCTTTTGATGGTCTGGCATGTAAGTAAATTTTGGATCAGGGAGGTCTGCCTCCATGACCTCCTCAATCTCAAGAGGGATTTCTGATTCATCTTCTTGCGAAGGTAACTCGGAAGAGGGCAAGGACTTGTCTTCAGGTGAAGGTGGAGTTTCTTCAGGGGTAACAGACGTGATACTAGAATGAATAGGAGTTAGAGGGAGAATTCTGCCTTACCTTTCCTCCTCTTTGAACATGTTTACCAATTTTTTCCCCACGTCTTCAACATCTTCATGAGGGGAAGATCTTGTCTTAATTGTGGACTTGCAATCCCCATCATTCAATTTCTGAGGTGACACCAGGTCTGTGAAATAATTCTTAGCATCAGCGTAGTGAGTCTCGGCTACAGGAAATGGTCTCTTGTCAGCATAGACCGTATGTTGTCTCCCATCTCGACTATACTTGAAGCACTAGTACAAACTTGATGGAACTACTCTCTGATCATGGAGCCATGGCCGGTCGAGGAGAATATTGTAGGACGTATATGTGTCGATTACATGAAATTGGGCATAATCGTTCTGCTCCCCGATCTTAAGACGAACATGAACAATGCCAGCCGGCTTCTCTCCTGACTGGTTGAATCCCTGAACTGTGATGTGTGTCGGAATGAGATCTTCAGACCCTAACCCCAATCTAGTGAGGATCCTCCTTGGGACAAGGTTAGCTGCTGACCCTCTATCCAACATAATTTGGTTGATTGGACATCCATGTAATTTTCCAGTCACAAAGAAAGGGCGATTGTGAAACTTTTCTCTCAATGGAAGATCGTCTTCTGAAAGGTGATTTGCATACATCAACTTAAAATTGCTAGGTCCACCTCAATGGGTTCCACTTCGGTCTCGTACACCTCTAGATTTGAAAGAACCTGAACCAAAGCCATCCGGTAATATATTGAGAGCATGAGGGCATCGTAGATGTTGAGAAGGGCTGGAAGCTTCCTCAAATGCCCTATCACATCATATTTCACCTTTTCTTGGTTAATGATTTGTACTCTGAGTCCTGCCACTAATTGGGTGGTATGCTGGGTTGAGGAGCAAGTTTGGGTAAACGTGGTTTATTTTGGTCTGTTGACTGGCTTGGTTGGGCAACCAACTTAGCTTGGGTAGTTTTGTTAACGAGGATAGGGATTTGTTTAGGATGAGCGGGTGCTCTTGGTTGAGGCTTTGAAAGAGATTGAGTATATGGGATCAAAAGCATTCCGGGGAATAGAAGAATAGGTGGATTGTTTGAGGTATTTGGGTGAGGAAGGAGCCCAGGAAGCTGAAGGATGAGTAAGCTATTTGTGTTTGGATTAGGGAGAAGTGGCGAACTAGGAGATTTGGAGATGCTTGGCTTCCAAGGTGGGGGTGGTAACATCTTGCCCGATCTCAAGCTGATCTGCCCCATGGTGGGTGAGGCCTCTGAGAATTGTGTCATGCGACTAGCTTCTTGAGAATAAGAGCTCTCCCCTCTAGATTCGCCCAATCTCAGCTCGAAGTCGGGCTCAAGGGGCCATTGAGGGTTCTTTGGCTTTGACTTCCTGTGCTTCTCAACAGAGGAAGATGGTTGTGACCAGGCTCGGGCCGTCAAGGCATCAGCAACTGTTAAGAACCCAGCTGCCTGGGCTAGCGTCTTTTTCATCCACCTCCATTGCATCCTGCTTATGTTGATTCCTTCAAATTCTCAATCAAGGGCATCAAACAGGAGACAACTAAGAGGAGGAGGGGGAAGAAGAAAAAGAGTTAGTAGGTGAGGGGGATTTAAGGTCATTCCCCTCATTGTACTAATCTGGGGAGATTTTTATGTCATCACCAAGATTGGACGTGTGCAGGGAGTCTTTTAGGTCTTTCTCTTGCTTAAACCATTGCGGAGTGCTTGTAACGTCATCACCCTCATTGGATGTGCCTTGAGTGAGGGATGACTCGGGGGTGTCCTCTTGATGAAGTGAAAGAGGATGGAGGATCGCGTTTGAGATGAAATCTTGCAAAGTCGGCAAGGAAGGAAGAGGCTTGAGGAACTCTTGCTCGACCGGGGGTTGAGGAGGCTGTTTCCTTATACGAGCCGTTCTTAGGGCCATTCTCCTCTTGGGTGCATTTGGAGGTGCTTGATTCATCTCACTAGGTTTGTGGACAGCCCTAGCTTGACGAATAGCCTCTCGTTTTAACAACTTTAGTCTGCTTCGCTCATGGTAGACTGTCCACGGTTGAGAAGTTGAGGGTTTAGCAAGATCTATATCATCATTAACTAGGTCTTGTGTTGGGAGACCTTCTTGCACTGGTGGAGCTGTGATTTGGGGGTTCCCTTCTGGAAGGTTACTGGATTCATTGCATTCCTGTATTTTTTTTACGATTATCTGACGAAAACTAGAGCATTCGCTCAGATCATGTCCCCATAGCTGATGGTACGAGCACCACTGATTCTCTGTTCCCTTAGCAAGGTGCTTGGGTTGTCTTGCTGGCTTTGGTGCGATAAGGCCTAGTTGAAGCATCATGACAAAGAAGGCTCGAAGGATATCAGAAGCATCATCTTCTTCATCAACGGTTACTATATGAGAGGCTTTTGTTGTCCCGAACGCCTTCTTGAGTTCCTCAATCCTCGATGAGGTCTTTAAGTGTAAAATAGTCCTTCGTGGGGTGATTTACCCTTCGATAATAGGCATTGTATTTTGTGTGCATCTCAAGACCAGCTTGGTCAAGAAATTTGCTCTTGGGTAATTCAACCATGTTATGTTCCAGCAGTAGTCAGAGCAACGCATGCACCCATTCCTTTTCAAAAGGGTAAACTTTATTCTGATGGGTGATCCAATATTCACTTCGATTAAGGTTCGCGGGTGGAGGAACCCGATTATATGATTGCTGCTATTTGCCTAGCTGATGTGTTGTCTTTGCTGTGCCAACAGCTTTGGAGAGGTCCAAAGTTTGGTAGGTGACCTTCTTTGGATCATTAACTGTAACAGCAGCACTAATCACTCCTTTTTGTTGGTTGACCCGGGCGTTGGCTCGAGAATTACCATTGCCCCAGTTGTTTGCCAAATTTTAAGACTGTTGTCGTGACCATTATGAAGGCGTGACAAGCTCTCTATACGAACCAACTTAGAGATTAGGTCTGACATGGAGGTTGGGTTGGAATCCTCAACATGTAGGGCGATCTCAGGTCGCATGTTTCGAATGCAAGTTTGAACTGTTTCCTTCTCAGGCACAGGATTGGGATGGCGAGCTGCCAGATCTCTCCACCTTTATATGAATTTATCCATCGGTTCATCTAGCTCCTGGATCAAGGTGAGAAGTTCAATAGTTTGGACCTCCCTCTCGACCTCATAGAAATGCTGATGGAACAATTTCTCCATCTCCTCCCAAGTATGTACCGAGTTTGGAGGCAGCCGAGCGTACCACTGGAAGGCAAGGCCATTAAGGGTTTCAATGAACTGACGAACGAGGAGTCTTCCATCAGTTGTTGTCTCTCGACATGCTGCATGAAAATGGGCGATATGTTGACCGGGGGACCGGGGATGTTGTTCCATCGAAGCGAGGAAGCGTCCCTTTCTTATAGTCCTGGGGGAAGGGAACCTGATCAATGTAAGAAGGCTACAGCTTGTGGTAAAGAGTCGCACTTTGTATGCCTGGGATCTGCCTGTTCTTCAGGCTGTGAGTTACCATAGCATCAATGTCGGCCTAAGAGAAGGGGTGAGGGACAAAATTGTCTTGTGAGGTAGGCGGAGGAGGTTGCCTGGGAGGTACATATTCCGAATGATGGGAATTGACCTCATGGTTAGCCGAGTGACAGGTGACCTCTATACTGTCGATCTTGTCCACCATAGCTTGGACCATCTAATCAAACCTTTTCATATGGGCCTCTTGAGAGTTAGTAGGTTCATTTATAACCATGACACTGATTGTTTCTCCAGGGAGGTCAGGCTTGGATGAAGTCGAAGGCTTTCGTGCTTGACGAGCCGCACATGGCAAATCAGTCAGTAAGGGGTCTGCCTGCTCTGATTGGACAAGATTCTTGTATGCTGAGCTAGTAAGGACTGGTTCTCGACGGTCTTGGGACCGTGGCTACTGGGTGGCTGGGTCATCTTCAATAACATTAACCACGATGCAAGATTCCCTTGCCTCTTCTTTAAGGTTTGTCTTTCGAAGAGGGTATTGGTGAAGAAGGTTGTCAGAGCTAGGTGTCTCAATTGTCTTGACTGCTTCTCTAGTCAGAATTCGCAGACCCCTGTTGGACTTGGCTTTGAGATTTTGATGGATCTTATGCCAGAATTGTGAATGGGATTGCGACTGGTCAACTCGACTCACACAAGACAGAGCTATCTCCATCAAGTGTGGCAATGGATGAGGGTCAGGGACTGCAGTCAACCTGGGTCGAGGGAGAAGAAGGACATGGTCTCTCATGAGGTCTATGCCCGGAGCTCTCTTATAGGCTACAGGGGCCATGACTGAGATAATATGACTGGTCCAAGATGGTACTCTTAGGGAAGGTCTTCAAGTACCAAGGCTTGAGGTGCTTGCCCGAAAGAGATGGGTCAGGCAGTGGAATGATCGACTCATGATGATGCCCAAGTCGAGAGCGTGGAACGACAATTTGGGGATGCGACGTGTGTGCTCCACTTATAGAAGGATCACGAGCGAATTTGGGGTAAACCCAAGCTCGAGCAGATAGACTGGCCTTACGAGGCTGAGAATTGTGAGCAGGTGTCTGTAAGGGAATAGTTGGAAGCTTGCCCTTACAGGGTGTGCTAGTGTGTAATGAGTAGAAGGCCGAGGAAGTCGTCCCCTGTGTACTCGGGTTGGCATAGTGAAGCCTTTGCCTTGAGAGGTGGAATGCACATGCAAAGCTTGTATAGAACCTAGCCCAAGGTGGCCCAGTCTTAAACACTGGCTTGAGGCAATACGAGAGTTGCCCTGAGGTGTGACTCGAGCGGGAGGCCCACGAGCCTTAGGGTGTGTGAGAGAGGTGGAGGGCCTAAGGTCTCCACCTTGATGTGTCAAGCCTCTAGGGGTAAAGACTTGTGGTGGTGCAGAAGTGTGGGGGGTAACCCTTGGTGACCCACAGAAGCAACAACAACTTGCTTGCCTTTTGCAAATAGGGACTGCGCAGCCTTCCAACGTACCTCGGCAATACGATCGACAAGTGATTTGTAGGTAACATGGTGCATACTGTGACAGGTGGTGTATGTGCCACCTATGCAGGGTGCCTTGGCGGAGGTTCCACCAGAGTGAGGAGATGGGGAGTGAGGGACCTTTAAGTCCCACCTCACACCAATCCAGGTTAAGACCTGGGAGCTAGACACGGGGTCTTTGCTCAAAAGGAAGGCTAGGAATGAAGTTGGAGGAGGTTGTTCCCTGGGGACACTCATGAATGTAGGGAAAGGGAAGTCCCTGAACAGGATAAACGGGTTAAAAAACCCAGAAGCTAAAGTGTGAAAAACAAAAATTAGAAGGAGAAACTAGCCAAACAAGTACGATCCGACTAAGGGGTAGTAAGTCCCTAATGCAGTTGAAAAGCTGGTTAAATGCCTCGATCTTGCCGTCCGGATCTAGATGATCAGTTGGTACGCGTCTTGAGTTTCAAGGGAACCCGACACTTGAGATCGCTCTCTCGACCTTGCTAAAAAACAAAGGCATGTAGACCAATCCATGAGAGAGGAATTTAAGGTGGGTTAGGGACTTACTCGGGCTAGCTTGCGTAGACGCCGTCTTAGATCACGAGAAAAACCCCCCAAACGTAAAACTGGTTCGGAATCTCCTCCCTTATCCTACATTCTCCTATTTCTGCAAACACACATATATGAAAAATGTTATAAGAAAGTGGGTCAAGGGACCCCACCCTGCCTTTGGGGAACGTACAGGAGCGTGCACATGCAAAAAAGAGGAGGAGAAGAGTGAGAGAAGGAAGATTAGGATTGGAAGAATTTGACCAGATGGTGGGACCGATGCAGTGACTAAACTAGTAAGGAATTGACTTGATGTGGTAGTATAATGGGCTTGATGACTCAGACCAGCTCATCAGAATTACTACTAGACTACAGTACGAATACCGACTAGCTTGACACAATGACTAGTCTATCGTGGCGATAAAGCGAGCACAGTAACTCTGACCGACACAATGACATTACGGTTAAACGACCATACTATCATGGAAAGGCACTCTCGACTCCTCTTAATCAAACAAAAGAGTAAAAGAAAGAATAGAGATCAGAGAGAGAGAGAAAGGAAGAAGGATAAGAGAAGAAGATGAGAATAGAAAGAAAGGGAGAAAGAGAACGAAAGGAGAAGAAAAGCCTGAGAGAGGATAGAGGGAAAAGAAAAGGTAAAGATAGACACATACCACAATGGGGGAAGGAGAGAGAAAACTTAGACGACACTGCATCTGGGTCGGCTGTGACGAGTAGGGAGAAGAAAGAAGAGACACAGGCGGTGATGTGATGGGGAGAATGAAGACTCAGATGGTGATGGCTTCCACTGGCTATGGCGTGAGGAAGAAAGTGAGGAGGAAACACAGATGGCAACAGGCTTCCACTGACTGTGACATGAGGAAGAAGAAAGAGAAAGATCACAAGCGACGATGTGCTTCCACTATCTAGGATAGAAGAGAGAGAGAGAGAGAGAGAGAGAGAGAGAGAGAGAGAGAAGGAACACAGGCAGCTACAGGCTTGCGAGGTTTGTGACAGAAGAGAAGAAAGAGAGAAAACATAGGCAGCGCTACGCTTGTGCCGGCTATGACAGAAGAGAAGAAAGAGAGAGCAAACACAAGCGGAGCTAAGCTTGCGCCAGATGTGACAAAAGAGAAGAAATAGAGAGTAAACACAGGTGGTGCTAGGCTTGCACAGGCTGTGACAGAAGAGAAGAAAGTGAGAGAAAACACAGGCGATGCTAAGCTTGTGTCGGCTGTGATAGAAGAGAGAAGGGAGAGAATTTTGACAGAGGCTTGACCTGCCACTCAGGCTAAGGCCTGACTCACTGTTTGTGTCTCAAAACAGGAAGACATCACACCCATCAAGAGATATGCCATGGGTGAATAGAGAAAAGAAAGAAGAGCAGGGAAAGAGAGAAGTGGTAGGTCAGAGGAGGAAGAGAGCGAAAGAGATAAAGATGAAGCAAGAAAGAGAAAAGGATAAACGAGAGAGAAAAGAAGAGAGTGAAAGAGAAAGGGATAGAGATGAGAAAGAAAAGATGAGAGAGCAAGAAAGGTACAGAGATCTGAGGGAAAATAAGAGAGAGAGAAAGAGAAAGGGATAGAGATGAGAGAAAAAAGAGGATGAGAGATAGAGATGAGAGAGAAAAGAGTAAGAGAAAAAAAATTACCTTACTAAAGGGTACCGACCTTTTTCTTTTTTCTCCTCTCTCTCTCTCTCCAAGATGCACCCATGAACTTAAGCAAGAATTGAAATCTTTATTGAATAGTTGAAGAATGAACCAAAGGTCTTTTTACAATTAGGCATTGCATTTTTATATAAAATTAGGCCCAAACATAGGTGGATACCAAAAAACTAGATAAATTGATGATAATTACAATTTAATTGAATTAAAAAAATTAAGAAAATAGGGTGCAAAAGGACTGTTTTGCCCCTGCCTAAAAATTGAGGGAATTTTAGAACAGTCCCTGCTGCTGCCCTTAAACTTGTGTGATCTTCCGTCATTGATCCGAGGTTTCTTTGATGCCCATTTAATCGAAAGATGATTGCTTTTTTGCAGGGCTCGGCATGGAGATCAATTTGATACCAACTTCGAGCCATGAATCGTATTTTTAGGTCACAATCATGAGACTTGAAATTTGGATGAATCTTGAAAACTTTGGATCGATAGTACGCTCGTTCCTTGATGTTTTTCCATGATTTCTTAATTGTAGTGCACTAAACATGCTGTCACGATTGCGTGGTAACAAACGAGACATGATTTAAAGCTCAAAAGAGGATTTTGGTCCAAATTTACAATCAGTTCATAACCTCTGTGGGAAAAATCCAACCGTTCATCACGTACAACGTTTGGACCAATGGTTTCTCTAGGCTTTACGCAGACAATGGAATTGGTTTCGCAACATTCCAATGCACGAGCATCGTGATTGCTCGCTCGAGCAAGTCGTGTTGCTGCAAAATTTTCTTCAACTACTTCACAGATCAACAACTCTCTCTAGCTTTCCTCCCTGCTCGAGTGTCGTCACGGGGCGTACCACATATCGAAACGCTTGTCTTGACTAGACGAACACGTTTACAAAATTTGAGTGAGATTCAACTTGGGGCAGGTGAGATATGGGCCCAAAATTCACTACCCATGTATGTGAAAACAGTCACCTTTAATGGTGTGTTTGGTGCAGGGTGGCCGCACGGGAATAGTTTGTGGCTCCTCCTGTTTCAATGTTTTGCTCATAGCTTTGTCCTAGAGTGTCCGATTAAGCCCAAACTTGACCCATAAGGGTTTTTGACAGTGCCGGATCCAATGGTGATGGTCCCTCAGCTGTTTGATGCATTGAAAATATAGTTCCAGTTATAGCCGTTTCAGGTTGCTAAAGGCTAATTTTTTGAAATTTTATGTGTTCACTGCTTTAAGACATGTCGAATAGCGATGAAACTTGGCAAGTTGCTTTTTATATCTCGACCAGTTTTGAGGATATTCAGAGACTATTGAAAAATTCACTATATGTTAGGCTTTATTGATCAGCTTCCTCTTTATCAAGGACCAAGGTGTTGAAAAATGTGTTCGAACATCCTCCTCTCATCTCTCTCTTTCTCTCTCCTCTCACTTATCTCTTCATTTTTTCTCTCTCATTCTTGATCTTTTGTATTTACTTTCCTTCTCTCTCTTCTATCTTTCCTTTCTTTCCTCACTTTCCTAATCTCTCTCTTCCTCTTTTATCCCTGTTCTCTTCTCTCTCTTCTCCATTCATGCATGGGGGAGCCTTTCGCCGGGCATGATGTTCTCCTCTCCCTAAAATATAAATAGCGAGCCATGCCTTAACCCAAGTGGCGGGCCAGGCCTCTGTCAACGTTCCCCTCTCTTACTTCTATATCATGGATGGAAGAAGCTCATCGCCATCCATGTTTTCTCTCTCTTCTTACTCTTATGTCATGGACTGTGGAAGCTCATTGTCGTTCATGTTTTCTCTCTCTTGTTACTCTTATGTCATAGACGATAGAAGCTCATTGCCATCCATGTTTCTCTCTCCTCTTACTCTTATGTCATGGACAGCGAAAGCTCATCGCCGTCCATGTTTTCTTTCTACTCTTACTCTTATGTCATGGACGATGGAAGCTCATCGTCAACCATGTTTTCTCTCTCTTCTTATTCCTCATGTCATGGACAGTGGAAGCTCATCGCCATCTATATTTTCTTTCTCTTTTTATTCTTCTATCATGGACGGTGGAAGCTTATTACCGTCTATGTTTTCTCTCTCTTCTCTCTCCCATGTCATGGACGACAAAAACTCATCGCTGTCCATGTTTTCTCTCTCTTATATATTCCATGTCATGGACGACGAAAGCTCATCACCGTCCATGTTTTCTCTCTCTTCTCTCTTCCATGTCATGGACGACAGATGCTCATCGTGGTCCCTGTTTTCTCTCTCTTTTTATTCTTTTGCCATGGATACCGAAAGATCATCGTTGTCCATGTTTTCTTCTATCTTCTCACTCTTCTGTCAAGGATGGTGGAAGCTCATCGCTGTCCATGTTTTCTTCAATCGTCTGTATCCTCTGTCATGGATGGCAGAAGCTCATCACCATCTATGTTTTCTTATATTTTCTCTCTCCTTTGTCATAGACGGTGGAAGCTCATCGCCGTCCATGTTTTCCTCTATTCTCTCTCTTCTGTCATGGACAACAGAAGCTCATCGTCGTCCATGTTCTTTTCCCTTTCTCTCTTATGTCATGGATGATAGAAGCTCATCGTTGCCCGTGTTTCTCTTTTCTTTTCTCTCTTCTTTCTCTCTCTTCTCACTTCTCACTTCTTTATCCTGTTTTTCTCTCTTATATTCCTTTCTGATTTTCTATTCCCTCTCTCTTTCTTCTCTCTATTCTTTCTTCTTTCCCTCTCGTTTGACCAAGGGAGGCTAAATGAAATGCCACCATGGCAGTCTCGTCATCTAGTAGTATTGCCATTATGCCGGTCTTAGTTACCATGCCCGTCGTACTGCCACGATTGGCAAGCGAGCGTGTCAAGGTGGTCAGTGATCGTTCTGTCGTCTAGTATTATTACCATTATGCTGGTCTAGTTACTGTGCCCTCCTTGCTACCACGTCGGGTCAATCACTTGCTGATCTAGCTATTGTGTTTGTCTAGCCACTTGGTCAATTTCCTATCTTCCCCATTCTTCTATTGTATCCTCTTACTCTTTTCTTCCTTTGAATGTGCATGCCTATGTTCATTCACCCAAAGACAAGGTGTGGTCCCTTAGCCCACTTGTCTTGTAAAATTAACCATGTGTGTGTGATTGCAGAAACAGGAGAGTACAGACAAAGGGAGGCGATTTTAAATCAGTTGAAGGACTGGGGGGCTTTCTTCGTGATCTAAGAGGGCACCCATGCGAGCTAGCCCGAGTAAGTCCCCAAACCACCTTAAATTCCTCTCTCATAAATTGGTATATCTGTTATTGTTTTCTAACAAGGTTCTTGAGAGAGCGATCTCAAGTCTCGAGTTCCCTTCGAAACCCAAGACGCAAGCCACCAGTTCATCCTAACCCAGAGGACGAGATCGAGGCACCTAACCTTCTTGGCGACTCCTCTTGGGACTTACTACCCCTTTGTCGGATCGTCCTTGTTTGGCTAGTCTCTCCTTTTTTTTTTGTTCTGCACACACATGGCTGCTAGGTTTCTTAACCCATCCATCTGGATCGTGGATTTTCTCATTCTCGCAATCGCGAGCGTCCCTTGGGAACAATTTCCTCGAACTTCGTTCCTAACTTTCCTTCTGAGCAAAGACCTAGTGTCTAGCTCTCAGGTCTTAACCTGGATAGGTGTGAGAAGGGACTTAAAAGTCCCTAACTCCCCATCTCCTAGCTCTGGTGGAACCTCCACCAAAGCACTTCGCATCAATAGCACATCTGCTACCACTCACAGCATGCACCCTGTCACCGGCAAGTCACTTGTCAGTCATATTATCGAGGTACATCGGAAGGTTGCCCAGTCCCTTTTAGTAAAAGGTAAGGAAGTCGCAGTTGCTTCTGTGGGTCGTCGTAAGGCTACCGCCCACATTCTTGCACCACCACGAGTCTCTAACCTTAAAGGGTCAACAACACGAGGCGGAGACCCTGGAGCTTCCACCTCTCGTACACACCTTAAGGCTCGTGGGTCATCCACTTGAGCCACACCTCGGGGCAACCTTTATGTTACCTCGAGTCAGTGTCCAGGATCAGGTCTCCTAAGGTTAAGTCCTATACACATTACGCATGTACATCCCACCAATTGGGGCAACACCGTCACTGCGTCAACCCGAGTACACGGAAGATGACCCCCTCGTCCTCCTACTCAACACACACTAGCGCACCCTATAAGGGGCAGACTTCCACCTGTTCTTTTACAGACACTTGCTCGCAGTTCTCAGCCTCCTAAGGCCAGACCGCTTGTTCAAGCTTGAGCTGATGCTAAGGTCACCTGTGATCCTTCTTCAAAGGGCACACACGCACCGCAATCACAAACCGCTCCTAGGTCTCGACTCAGGCACCATCATGAGTCAACACTTCTCCTGCCTGGCCTTTCTCTTTCGGGAAAGCACCTCCATCCTTGGTACTCAAAGACCTTCCCTAAGAGTATCATCTTAAACCAGCTCCGTCATCTCGGTCATGTCTCTGAAGCCCATAAGAGGGCTTTGGGCAAAGACCTGATGGGAGACAAATTCCTTCATCCACCCCGACCCAAGATGATCCCAGTTTCTGACCCACACCCATTGCTTCACTTGATGGAAGCAACCCTTTCTTGTGCAAGAAGGGCCGACTAGCCACAATCCCAATCGCAGTTCGGGCATGAGGTCCATCAAAACCTCAATGCTAAAGATGATAGGGGTCTGCAAATTCTGACTAGGGAAGTAACCAAGACCATCAAGGCACCCAGCTCTGACAACCCTCTTCACCTGAACCCCTTCTGCCCTCTTCAAATGACAAAGCCTGAAGAAGAAGTTTGTGAATCCTAAACTATGGTAAGTGTCGTAGAAGATGATTCAACCACTCAGTAGCCATGATCCCAAGACCGTCAAGAACAGGTCCTCACATGATCGGCATATAAGACTTGAGTCCAGTCGGGGTATGATGAGCCCTTGCTGATCGATATAACTCAGGTGACTCACTAAGCTAGGAAGCCTCTAACCACATCTAAGGCTGACTGACAAAATAAATGGTTAGCGTTATGATTTTAAACGAACTTAGCGACAGCCAAGAAGAGCGCATGAATAAGTTCGAAGACATGGTGCAAGCAATGGTGGATAATATTGATTGCATGGAAAGCGTGCGATCCCCAGTCAATGTATCCCCTCATGAGGCTAATTCTCATCACTCGGATGATGCACCTTCAAGGCAACCTCCCCCTCCTGCCTCATAGGACAATTTCGTCCTGCACCCCGTCTCACAGGCAGACATTGACTCTATGATAACCCATAGTTTAAAAAGCAGACAAATCTCGGGTATGCAGGGTGCAACGCTTTTGTTTGAACACATTTTTCAGCCCCTTGGGTCGCCGATGCAGAATAAAAGGAGAAGCCAATCAATAAAGACATACAGTGGAATTCCTGACAAACTCAAAATTGCCCCAGAATGGGTTAAAATCTTCCGACACTCTAAAGGACCACCTATCAATTTTTGTTATAATCCAACATTTCTAAGGCAGTGCAGACAAAGAAACAATTTCAGAAAAATCAGCCTCTTTCACCCTGAAACAGACCCCGTAACTAGAACTCTATTTTCAGTGCGTCAAACAGCTGTGGCACCATCGCCATTGGATCCAACACAGTTGAAAACCCCTAAAGGTCAAGTTTCGGCTTAAACGAACGCTCAAGGACAAAGTTATTGGTAAAATATTGAAAAAGGATAGGCCTCACACTATTCCCGTGCGCCCTCCCTGCACCAAGTCACCATTAATGGTGACTATTTTCACAGTCATAAGCAGCAACTTTGGAAAGTTGTATCTCACTCATTTTGAGTCAGATCACGCTCAAATTTGGTGAGCGTGTTTGTCTTGTCAAGACGAGCATTTTGATATGTGGCACAATCCGTAACGATACTTGAGCAGGCAGAAAAACTAGAGAGAAGTTAGTGATTTGTGAAGATAGTTGCAGAAAATTCAGCAACAGTACACTTCGCTCGAGCGGCCATATCACGGTTCTCGTGTATCCATTTGATGCAAAATCAATTGCATTATGTACGTAGGGTCCGAGGCTATCTATGTACGATAAATAGTTGTATTGGGCACACAGAGCGGTCAAAATTGTTGTAGATTCTGACAGCCAGATTTCGAGATTCTGACTAAAATCTAATAAGACGAAATCTTGATTCGGACACGAAATCGAGCTGGGTTCGTTATAACGTGATCGTGATGGCATGCTCAATGCAATTGAGTGAAGAAACTAAAGAAAACAATCTAGAAACAAGCATACTATCGATCAGAAGTCTTCAAGATCTATACAAATTTTGAGTGGCATGTCCGTGGCCTAAACTGCAATCTGTTGCTCGAAGTTCGTATCAAATCGAACGTCATTCCGAGCATGACAATAAAGCAATCATCTTTTGGCCAAAAAGATGTCGAAGAAACCTTGAATCATCCATGAAAGATCACGTAAGTTCTAAGGCAGCAATAGATTGTTTTGAAATTTCATGTATTGTTGGGTTGGGGCAAAACAGTCCTTTTGCACCCATTTTTAGAATTTCATTTAATTCAATTAAATTGTAATTATCATAAATTTATATAGTTTTTGGGCAGACACCCATGTTTAGGGCCCAATTCTATAAGTACATGCTAAGCCCCTTGGTAAAGGGACCCCTCATTTTTATATCTTATGAATAAAATTTGGGAGTTTTCACATTGAAATTGTGGGCACATCTTGGAGAGATAGAGGAGAGAGAAGAAAAGGTCTGGTACCCATTAATAAAGGTAACTTTCCCTCTCCTCCTCTCATATCTCTCTTTCTCTCTCTTCTCTCTCTTGCCATAGACGATGAAAGCTCATCACTGTCCATGTTTTCTCTCTCTTTATATTCCTCTATTATTGACGGTGAAAGCTCATCGTCATCCATGTTTTCTCTCTCTTCTTACTCCTCTATCATGGATGGCAGAAGCTCACTACCGTCCATGTTTTCTTTCTCTTCTCTCTCCCATGTCGTGGACGCTGGAAGCTTATCGCCGTCAATGTTTTCTTTCTTTTCTCTCTCATGTTGTGGACGGCAGAAGCTCATCGCTGTCCATGTTTTCTCTCTCTTCTTATTCCTCTGTCGTGGACGGTGGAGGCTCATCGTCATCCATATTTTCTCCCTCTTCTTATTCCTCTGTCATGGATGGTGGAAGTTCAATGTTGTCCATGTTTTCCCTCTCTTCTTATTCCTTTATCATGGACAGCGGAAGCCCATTACTGACCATATTTTCTCTCTTCCTACTCTTCTGTCATGGATGGCGAAAGCTCATCACCGTCCATATTTTCTCTCTCCTTTGTCATAGACATTAGAGGCTCGTCATCATTCATATTTTCTCTCTCCTCTGTCATGGACAATAAAAGCTCATTGTTGTCCATATTTTCTCTCTCCTCTGTCATGGACGACATAAGCTCATCGTTGTCCACGTTTTCTCTCTCCTCTGTCATAGACAATAAAAGCTCATCACTGTCCATGCTTCTCTCCCCCTCTCTCTCCTTTGTCATGGATGGTGGGACCTCATAGCCGATGTTCCCCTTCTTTCTTCTCTCTCTCTTTCTTCCTCTTCCTTCTCTCCATTCTTCTTTCTTCTTCCCCCTTTTTCTCTTCTTGCTCACTGCTCCTCTCTTCTTCTTTTCTTCTCTCTCTCTCTCTTCCCTTTCTTCTTCTCACATGTACGACATCGGTGGTACTGTGCATGCCTCTCTTTCTCTTTTCTTTCTCCTTCTCTCTTTCCCTCTCGTTTGATCATGAGAGATTAAGTCAAGCGCTGCTATGGTAGTCTCGTCGTCTAGCAGTATTGCCGCTGTGCCGGTCTTAGTTACCGTGCCCATCTTACTGCCATGATAGGCTAGCCATGACGCCAGGCTGGTCAGTGATGGTTCAGTTGGCTTATGATATTACCGTTGTGTCGGTCTAGTTACTGTGCCCGCCTTGCTAATGTGGTGGGTCAATCACTTGCTGGTCTAGCTACTGTGTTAGTCTAGCCACTTAGTCAATCCTCTTACTCTTTTTCCTCTTTTGAATGTGCATGCCCATGCGCATTCACCCAAAGGCAAGGTGGGGTCTCTTGGCCCACTTGTCTTATAAATTAACTGCGTGTGTGATTGCAGAAACAGGAGAGTACAGGCCAAGGAAGGCGACACCGAACCAGTTGAAAGACTTTGGGGATTTCTTCATGATTTAAGAGGGCACCCATGCGAGCCAGCCTAAGTAAGTCCCGAACCCACCTTAAACTCCTCTCTTATTAGTTAGTATCCCTTGTTTCCTAACAAGGTTCTCGAGAGAGCGATCTCAAGTCCTGGGTTCCCTTGAAACCAGGGACATATGCCACTAGGTCATCCCAACCCGAAGGATGAGATCGAGGTACCGAACCAGCTTGGCGACTCCATTGGGGACTTACTACCCCTTCGTCGGATCGTCCTTGTTTGGCTAGTCTCTCTTTTATTTTTTTTGTTTTTCTACACACACATGGCTGCTGGGTCTCTTAGCCCATTTCTTCGAATTGGGGATTTTCTCATCCCCGCATTCATGAGCATCCCCTGAGAACGAGTTCCTCGAACTTTGTTCCCAACTTTCCTTTATGAAAAAGGCAAGGAAGGTGCCATTGCTTTTGTGGGTCGTTGTAAGATTATCCCCCACATTCTTGCACTACCACAAGTCTCTACCCTTAGAGGCCTGACACATCGAGGCAGAGACCTTGAGGCCTGCACCTCTTGCACACACCTTAAGGCTCGTTATAAATCCACTCGAGCCACACCTCAAGTAGCCCCTTATGCTACCTCGACTTAGTGTCCAGGATCAGGTCTCCTAAGGTCAGGTCCTATACACGTTATGCATGTGCATCCCACCACTCGGGGCAACACCATCACTGCGTCAACCCGAGTACACATAAGACGACGCCCTCATCCTCCTACTCAATACACACTAGCGCACCCTATAAGGGGCAGGCTTCCATCCGTTCTCTTACAAAAACTTGCTCACAGTTCTCGACCCCCTTAGGTCAGATCGCTTGTTCGAGCCTGGGCTGACGTCAAGGTCACCTATGATCCTTCTTCAAGGAGTGAACACGCACTGCCGTCACAGACCGCTCCTCGCTCTCGACTCAGGTGTCGTCATGAGTCGACCCTTCTCCTGCATGTTCCTCCTCTTTCGGGCAAGCACCTCCAGGCTGGTACTCCAAGATGTTCTCCAAGAGTACCGTCTTGAACCAGCCTGGTCATCTTCATCATGCCTCTGGAGTCCATAAGAGGGTTCGAGGCAAAGACTTGATGGGAGATCAAGTCCTTCATCCTCCTCGTCTTAGGATGACTCAAGTTCCTGGCCCACAGTCGTTGCTTCACTTGATGGAAACGACTCTTTCTTGTGCAAGAAAGGCCAACCAACCGCAGTCCTGATCACAGTTCTGGCATTGGGTCCATCAAAACCTCAAAGTTAAACGCGATAGGGGTCTGTGAATTTTTACTAGGGATGCAACCAAGAAGGTCGAGCCACCTAGCTCTGACGACCCTCTTCACCTGAACTCCTTCTACCCTCTTCAGATGACAAAGCCTGAAGAAGCAATTCGTGAATCCTGCACTGTGGTGAGTGCCATAGAAGATGACCCAACCACTCAGCAGCCACAGTCCCAAGACCCATCAAGAATCAGTCCTCACACGATTAGAGTACAAGACTAGAGTACGGGGCATGCTGAGCCATTGCTGACTAATTTGTTGTGCGCGACTCGCCAAGCCCGGAAGCCGTCAACCGGACCTAAGGGTGATCGCCTTGAGGAAATGGTTAGTGTTATGGTTGTGACAGACCCTAGCAACAACCATGAAGAATGCATGAACAGGTTCGAGCATATGGTGCAAGCAATGATGGAGAAGATTGATTGCATGGAAAGCACGCAGTCCCCAGCCAATGTATCCCCTCATGAGGCCAACTCCCATCACTCAGACGATGCACCTCCAAGGTAGCCTCCCCCTTCTACCTCCCAGGACAATTCTGTCCCGCACCCCGTCTCACAAGCAGACATTGAAGCTATGGTAACCCATAGCTTAAAGAGCAGATAGATTCTAGGTATGTAGGGTGCAATGCTTTACCAAAAGCCGTACACCTCCTACATTGATCAGGTTCCATTTCCCTCAAACTACAAGAAAGGGAAGTTCCCCATGTTCGATGGTACAACCTACCCACACAAGCATATTACCCATTTCCAAGCGGCACGTCGAGAGACAGCAGCTGATAGGAGACTCCTTCTCCATCAGTTTGTTGAAACCCTTGACGGCCTGACTTTTCAGTGGTATGCTCAGCTTCCCCAAAACTTGGCACGTACTTGGGAGGAAATGGAGAAACTGTTCCATCAACACTTTTATGAAGTCAAGGAGAGGTCCAAACCATTGAGCTTCTCACTTTGAGCTAAGGACCCGATGAACCCGTCGATCAATTCGTAGCAAGCTAGAGAGATTTGGCTGCTCGCCATTCTAATCCTCTGCTTGAGAAGGAAGTAGTTCAAACCTGTGTGCGAAACATTCGACCTGAGATTGCTCTACATGTTGAGGCCTCCAATCTGACCACCATGTCATAGTTGATCTCTAAGTCAGTCCGCATAGAAAGCCTGTCATGCCATCACGGTAGACTACGACAATAGTCTGCAAGCTCAGGAAACAACCTAGGCATTGGTGGCTCTCAAGCCAATACTCGGGGCAACCAACAGAAAGGAGTGATCAATGCAGCCGTCACTGTCAATGACCCAAAGAAGGCTCCCTCCCAAACTTTGGACCTCTCCAAACGGGTAAACACAGCGAAAGAGCCTCAGGCAGGCAAACAACAATAGCCATACAACTGTATACCCTCACCTGCGAACCTTAATTGAGACGATTATTGGACCAGGCATATGAATAAAGTCCACCCCTTTGAAAAGGAATGGGTCCCTGCACTACTTCGATTATTACTCGAATAGAAAATGATCAAGCTACCAGAGACCAAGTTCCCTGATCAAGCTGTACTCGATACCCATGCGAATCACTGTGCTTATCATCCAAGGATAAACCACTCCACATAGGAATGCTACACGTTCAAAGACATCATCAAAGCCCTGGTCCAAAAGGGTCAGATAAAGCTTGAAGAGCTAAAGAAGGCACTCGGGGCAGTAGAAACTTCCCACGCAGTGACAGTCCAAGAGGATTACGAAGCGACCGATTCCTTCGCGCCTTGTTCATTATAATGCTTCAAGAAGGCTTCATCACACAAAAATCGACAAGGCAGCCATGACGCCTTGCTCAAGGACTTGAGAACCATTGGTGCCCGTACCATCAGATATAAGGCCATGACCTGAGCGAGTGCTCCAGTTTCCATGATATAACCACAAAGATAATACGGATGCCAAGGGCTTTGTAACATTCTAGAAAGAGATCCCCAAGTCACTGCTCCACCGGTGCGAGAGGGTCTCTTAACACAAGAATAGGGTAATGATGATTCAGATTCTGCAGAACCCTCAACTTCCTAGCCATGGATAATTCACCACGGGTGGAGCAGACTCAAGTCATTCCTTAAGGCGAGAAGCAGTTCCTCAAGCTAGGGTTTTTCATAAACCTAGTGAGACGAATCAAGTACTTTCAATGAAAAAAAGGAAGAGAAGGGCACCAATGGCCGCTCGTTGGAGAAACAAGACTGCTCAACCACCAGTTGAGTAAGAATTTCTCAGACCTCTTCCCCCATTGCCGACCTTACAGGACTTCATCCCCGGCATGATCATCCTTCTTTCCTCATCCCATTAAGAGGATGTCCTTGAGCCATCTTCTACTCAATTAACGTCCAATGAGGGTGACGATGTTAAAAGCACTCCCCAACGGTCTAAGCAGGGGAAAGACTTAAAATAATCCCTGCACACGTCCAACTCAAGTGATTTCGTAACAAGCTGCCTAGATCGGTCTGATGAGGGAAATGACCTTAAAAGTCCCTCACTTACTGACAATTCTTCTTCTTATTCTTCTTCTTCTTCTTCGTGTTCTTCTTCTTCCCCCTTCTCTTCTATGTCTCGTGCAGGTACAACTCTGGAATGTCTAGACTTCGAGGCTCTTGATAGAGAACTTGAAGGAAACAATACAAGCAAGACGGAAGGGAGGCGGCTGAAAAACACACTAAGTCAGGCAGTTGGATTCTTAACAGTTGCTGACACTTTGGTGACTCGAGCTAAGTCACATCCATCTTCTTCCACAAAGAAGTGCAAGAAGTGAAAGCCGAAGAAGCCCCATTGGCTTCCTGAGCCCGACTCGAAGCAGAGACTGGGAGAATCAATAGGGCACAACTTCTATTCTCAAGAAGTCTGTCACATGCTGCAAATATCAGAAGCATTACCTAGCACGGGGAAAATGATCTTGAGATCAGGGAAAACGCTCCAACCTCCACCTTAGAAGCTAGGCATCTTGAAGATTCCTGGTCCACCACTTCTCCCTCACCCGAAAACTTCAAGCAATATACCCATCCTCCAACTACCTGAGCTCCTTCCTGGCCTAAATACCCTGGACAGTCCACCCATCCTCCAATTCTATGGGATGTTGTTGGTATCATATACCCAGCCACCTCCTAAGCCTCAAACCTCCGTTCTGCTACAACAAACCTCTATCTCCTAAAAGAAGCCGGCAACACAATCAAGTTAGCTAGCATGCCAGAGTAAACCTCCTCCACCTAAACCTGCTCCTCAACCTACTATACCACCCAAACCATTAGCAGGGTCAGGAACACTAAAGGCTGATGAGGAAAAGGTGAAATATGATGTGATAGGGCACTTGAGGAAGCTTTCATCCCTTCTTAGCATCTATGATGCGCTCATGCTCTCAAGGGACTATCATATGGCTATGGTCCAGGGTCTTTCTGATCCAGAGGTGTACGAGGCTGAAGTGGAACCCATCGAGGTGGACCCATCGATATTGAACGGATGGATGGAGATCACCTTCTCAGAGGTTGATCTGCAATTGTGAAAAAAATTTCATAATTGCCCTCTCTTTGTGACTGGTAATTACATGCATGACCCATCAACCGAATTATGTTGGATGGAGGGTCAGTAGTCAACCTTATCCCAAGGAGAATTCTCACTCGATTGGGATTAGGTTTTGAAGATCTCACTCCAACACATATCACAGTCCAGCGATTCCACCAGTCAGGAGAAAAGCCAACTGGCACCGTCTGCCATCATCTCAAGATTAGTGAATTAAACGACTATGCTTAGTTTCATGTAATCGACATTGACACCTTCTACAACATCCTTCTCGGCCGCCTATGGCTCCACGACCAGGGAGTGGTTCCGTCAACATTGCACCAGTGCTTCAAGTGTAGTCAATATGGGAGATAATATACAGTTTATGCTGATAAAAGACCGTTTCCTGTAGCCAATGCTCACTATGCTGATGCCAAGTATTAGTTCACATATTCGTTGTCATTCCAAAAACCAAACGATGGTGATTACAAGTCTATGAGGAAGAAAGAACCTTTGTCTCATGAAGATGTTGAGGACATCGAGTGAACACTGGTGGACATGTTCAAAGAAGAGGAAAGACAAGGAAAAATTCTTCCTCTGACTCCCCTTCATCCTAACATGCCATTCACTATTCTTGAAGAACCTCGAACTTCACCTGAAGATGAAGCTTCCCCCTCTGCTTCCAGTCCAGAGCCACCTTTGCAAGAAGATGAACCAGATGTCACTCCCGAGATTGAGCAAGTCATGGCTATAGAATTCCTGGCTCCAAAGGTCACCTACATGCCGGATCATAAAAAAGTCTTACATGTCCCTATTGCACTCTCAAAAGCAGAAATGGCACGCCAGCCACCTCGGAAGATCCTTCAAACCCTGGTTGCTATAAGCAAGGAGGATGCTCCTCGTCCCACCGAAGGGTCAGTTCAGACCAGTGGTCAGCCCCAAGTCTTGCGCTTCCCTGATTCTATGGGGGGGAGAAGTTTGAGAAAGCATAACATTTTTTCCCTCAAGAGCATGATCCCTTGACAGAGTTAAGAGGTGAAGTTCGTAGTCTCCAGAACCAACTGGAGGTCATGGGTATCACTTCAAATCATCTGAAGGAGTTCGTGTTTGAGACCAAGAGCTATGATCAACTTGAAACAAATGTGCCTCGAATAGAAGCTAAAGCCCCTCCTGATTGGACTATTTATATCGAGCAAGCTCATCAAATGATGAGAAAAATGAATTATGAGCCCCAGTCCAATCAAACATTAAGCGAAGAAGAAGCAACTGCTCCCCCATTTGAGGTCATTGAAGCTATAGCGACTTGTCATAAAACAAAGCAAGGTTTAGGGTTTCCCTCGGTAAAAGGGCAGAAACCGTAAAAGCCCTGAGACATGGCCTACCTAAGAAGGAGAGGAGATGCAGTGAAACAAAAGAAGAATGAAGCCATGCAGCGAAACTAGCTAAACGAGAAATTGAGGCATTTCATTCATAAAATTGAAAATTTTTACAAGTGCTAACATATGGCAAAGGAAAGTCACTCTAAAAAACGATCAATGATCTTATTGATCTCTGCCTTGGATGCTGCAGAATAAACCTTGACATGCTGAATATGCTCCTTCAGTTCAACCGCCATTTGAGACTCTTATTCCATGGAGATGGTTTTCGACTCGATGGTGCGACTGACCTCTGATAGATCCTCAGCCAAGGAGGCATCCAAGGCCTTTCTCTGAATCATTTCCCTCTCAAGATCGATAAATTAATCCTTTAGCTTTCGCATCTCCGCCCTCATGCCTATCATCCTATTGAAGCAAGTTCTACCCTCCATCTTGAGATCAAGCTAATGGGCAACCATAATGGCCTTCTTCTCTGCACAGGAATCTATTTCCTCATGGCGACGTGAGATGGACGCCTCCAAGGAAGCTACCTTGCTGCTCTCTGTCTCATGATGCAACCTCTCCAGCCTCCAGCTCTCCAATTCATCTAAAATAGCACCAAAATGAGAGAGGACTTCTAGCACATTCCCAAAATCAGTTATTGCAGCAGCAAATTCTGTGAGTTTCGCCAATACCTCACCCAGCTCAGTGAAAGGTAGCTCCCATAAACCCTAGAGACCCGCATGGATCATGTCCGCATTTAGGCTAGAAACCTCGCTGAAGATAGGTTTGGGTGGTGCTACTGGGACCACCACCATTATGGGAACTTCGGTTTCCAAGGCTGGGCTCGAAAGGGTGATAACCAGGTGAGTCACTAGATCTTCTTGAGCAATTATGAAGCCCAAAGCCTCGGGCATCTTAGACAAAGGCATCCCCGGCCTCAACCTGCCTAGTCTCCTCAGCTTCCTCACCTTGGGCTTCACTTGCTGGAGCCACCACTTTGGTCTCAGTGTGCTCCAAAGCAATCTCCTCCCCTTTTCTCTCACCCTTTGACATGACCTCAACAAGTTCAAGGCCAGCATCTCTTTCTTGTTCCTCACTATCCTGAACTGTCACTTCAGCTTCGACAAGTTTAGAGGCCACTGTTTGAACGCATTTTACAACACCTTGGTCCTCGATGTAGAATAAAGAGGAAGCACGTCAATAAAGCATATAAAACAGTGGAAATTTTGATAGTCTCAGAATGGCGCTAGAATCAGTCAAGATCTTCATCAACACTCCAAATGGCTACCTGCTAAGTTTTATCGTGATCAGATATGTCTAAAGCAGTGAACACAAAGAAACAATTTCGGCAAAATCGGCCTCTAGCACCCTGAAATGGACCCTATAACTAGAACTATACTTTGGCGCATCAAATAGCTATGGGACCACTTCCATTGGATTCGAAACAGTCAAAAAATTTTATCGATCATGTTTCGGCTTAATCGGGCACTCCATGACAAAGTTATGGGTAAAATACCAAAAAGGGGTATGCCGCACATTATTCCCGTGTGGCCACCCTACACCAAAACACCATTAAAGATGGCTATTTTCATAGTCACGGGCAGTGCATTTCGGGGACTATATCTCACTCGATCTGAGTCGGATCGTGCTCAAATTTGGTGAGCGTGTTCGTCTCGTCTAGACGAGCGTTTCGATATATGGTACGCCACGTGACGATGCTCGAGCATGGAAAAAAACTAGAGAGAAGTTGTCAATCTGTGAAGAAAGTTGCAGAAAATTTAACAGTAGCATGCCGTACTTCGGTGGCCAAATCCAGACCCTCACTTACCGGATCGGCATGAAATCAATTGCATTATGTGCATAAGGTTCGAGGCTATCTCTAATCCAAACCTCGTGTGTGATGAATGGTTGGATTTCACACACGGAGGCGTCAAAGCCGCTGTAAATTTTGGCCCTCGGATTTCAAGGTTCCAGCCAATAACTCAAGACGACGAAATCTTCATCCGGACATGAAATAGAGCCGCGCTTGTTACAACATGGTCGTGAAGGCATGCTTACTGTGATTCAATGAAGAAACAGAAGAAAAACATCAAGGAATGGGCACACAATTGATCTAAATTTTTCAAGATTCATTCAAAATTCAAGTCTCATGATCATGGCTCAAAAACATGATTCATGACTCAAAGTTAGTATCAAATCGATCGTCATGCCGAGCCCCATAAGAAAAAAATAATCTTTCGATCAAATAGGCATCAAAACAACTCTGGATCAGTTATGAAAGATCGCGCAAGTTCTCGGGCAGCAGCAGGGACTGTTTTGGAATTCTACACATTGTTAGGCAGGGGCAAAACAGTCATTTTAAAACCAGTTTTAGAATTTTTTTGAAATCAATTTAATTGTAATTATCTTCAGTTTTAGGTAGTTTTGGGGCTTCCACCCATATTTTGGCCCAATTTTATATAAGCATGTAAGGCCAAATTGTAAAACCCCCTTGGATTCATTCTTAAAGATTCAATAAAAAGTTTATTTTTTCTTAAGCTGGTGGGTGCATCTTAGAGAGAGAGAGAAAGGAGGGAGAAGAAAAGGGTCGATACCCTTTGGTAAGGTAAATTTCTCTCTCCTCCCATCTTTCTCTCTCTTCTTCTCATCTCTCTCTCTCTTTCTCTCTCTTCTTCTCATCTCTATCTCTCTTTCTCATTTCTATCTCTCTTTTTCGCTCTTCTTCTCATCCCTATCTCTCTTTCTCACTCTTTTTCTCGTCTCTATCTCTCTCTCTTCTTCCCATCTCTATCTCTTTTTCTCTTGTCTTCCCATCCTCTATCCCCTTCTTTAGACAGTGGGTAAAGCTCAGCGCGGACTACATCCCCTCTCTCTCCTTTGTTTAAGCACATCTAGTGAAGCTTAGCACCGAATACATCCCCTCTCTCTCCTCTACTAGCCCAATCGACCAAGCTCAGCACCGACTGGATCTTCTCTCTCTTCTTAGAACACAGCCAGCAATGCCTAATGCGGACAGTATCTCACTCTCTTTGCTCTTTTGAGAACATAGTCGGCAATGCATAGCATTGACTGTATCTTTCTCTCTCCTATCTTGTTAAAGAAAAACATAGCCATCGATGCCTAACGTTGACTGTGTCCTTCTTGCCCCCTCTCTCTCTAACATAGCCGATGATACCTAGTGTCAACTGTGTCCTCTTTCTGTCCTTCTTGCCCCCTCTCTCTCTAACACTGTCGGTGATACCTAGCACCGACTGTGTCCTCGCTCTCTTCTTCTTCTAATACAGTTAGCAATGCCTAATGCCGACTGTGTATTCTCTCTCTTCTTCTTCAAACACAACCGACGACACTTAACACCAACTGTGTCCTTCTCTCTCCTCTCTCATTCCTTCTCTCTTCTCTCACACTCTTCTCCTCCTTTCTTTCCCTGCCTCTCTTTCTTTCTCTTCTCCTCTTATTCTCTTAATTCTCTTACTTCTTATTCTCTCGTTATGATTTTCATGCCTTCTGTTATCTTTCATTTGATTATGAGGGGATGAGATTAGCCTCTTATGGTATCCCTATCGTCCAGCCATAATATTGTTGTACTAAAATTACTGTGCCCATTTTATTTTCGTGATAGACTAACCATCGTGCTTAGCTTGTCAGTATCGGTATTGACGTCTAGTGGTAACTCTGTTGAGCTGGTCTGAGTTACCGAGCCTATTTTACTCCCATGTCAGACCAATTACCTACTAGCTTAGTCACTGTGTTGATCTCCCCACCTAGTCAAATTCTTCTCTCCCCCATCTTCCTACTCTTATTCTTTTCTTCTTCTTATGAATGTGCACGTTTGTGTACGTTCATCAAAGAGGCAAGGTGAGGTCTGTTGACCCACCTGTCTTATAAGATTTTCCATATATGTGTGATTGCAAAAAACATGAGAATACAAGCCAAGAGAGGCGATTCTGAACCAGGTTTACGACTGGGGAACTTTCTTCGTGATCTAAGAGGTTGCCCACGTGAGCCAACCCGAGTAAGTCCCGAACCCACCTTAACTTCCCCTCTCATTGATTGGTAATACCTACCCTTGTTCTCGAACGAGGTTTCCGAGAGAGCGATCTCAAAACGACTAGGGTCTCCCCAGAAACTAGAGATTTGTGCCGCCCGATCATTCAAATCCCGAGGGAGAGATCGAGGCACCTAACCAGCTTGGCGACTCCACTGGGGACTTACTACCCCTTAGTCAAATCGTACTTGTTTGACTACTTTCTCCTTTTTATTTTCTATATTCACACATCACTTATTGTAGGTTCTATAACCCAGTCATCCGGATCGGGGATTTTTTCGTCCCTACATTCGCGAATGTCGCCAGGGAACAAGTTCCTTTAACTGCATTCCCAACCATCCTCTTGAGCAAAGACCCCTTGTCTAGCTCCCAGGCCTTAACCTCGATCGGTGTGAGGAGGGACTTGAAGGTCCCTTACTCTCCATCTCCTCTCTCAGATGGAACCTCCGCCAAGGCACCCTGCATTGGCAGCACGTCTGTTGCCACACACAACATGCACTCATCCATCGGCAAGTCACTTGTCGATCGTACTACTGAGGTACGTCAGAAGGCTGCCCAGTCCATCTCTGTAGAAGGCAAGCAATTTGCCATTGCTTTTGTGGGTCGTCGCAACGCTGCCCCCCACATTCCTGCACCACGAGTCTCTATTCCTAGAGGTTTGATACATAGAGGCAGAGGCCCTGTGGCCTCCACCTCTCACACACACCATAGGGCTCGTGGGTCACCCACCCGAGCAACACCTTGGGGCAACTCTTATGTTACCTCGAGTCCGTGTCCATAATCAGACCTCCCAAGGCCTGGTCTTGCACACGTTGCTCATATGCATCCCACCACTCGGGGCAACGCTGTCATTGTGTCAACCCAAGTACACAAGAGATGACCTCCTCGTCCTCCTACTCAGCACACACAAGCACTCTGTAAGGGGTAGGTCTCCAACTGTTCTCTTGCAGACACCTGCTCACAATTCTCGGCCTCTCAAGGCCAGATCACTTGCTCGAGCCCGGGCCGACCCTCAGTTCCCCCATGATCCTTCTTTGTGGGGCGCACACGCGTCGCCATCACAGACAGCCCCTCGCCCTCGACTCAGGTGTCCTCATGAGTCAACCATGCTCTTGCCTACTCCCCCTTCTTCGAGCAAGCACCTCCAGCCATGGTAGTCAAAGACTTCCCCAAGAGTACCGTCTTGAATCAGCCCCATCATTTTGGTCGTATCTGGAGAGCCCACAAGAGAGCTTGGGGCAATGACCTAATGGAAGATCGAGTTCTTCATCCTCCCCGGCCCAAGATAACCCCGGTCCTTGGTCCTCATCCTTTGCCGCACCCCATGGAGACAGCTCTTTCTTATGCAAGAAGAGTTGACCAGCCGCAGTCCCAATCACAGTTTTGGCACAAGGTCCATCAAAGCCTCAAAGCTAAGTTTGATAGGCGTCTGCAAATTCTGACCAAGGAAGTGACCAAGGCATTTGGGGAAACCAACTCTGATAACCTCTCCACTTAAATCCCTTCTACCCTCTTCAGATGACGAAGCCTGAAGAAGTAGGGCATGAGACCTGCACTATGGTTAGTGTCGTAGAAGATTACTTAGCCACTTAGCTGCCATGGTCCCAGCGCCCTCGAGAACCTGTCCTCACAAGATCGGCATACAAGAGTCGAGTCCAGTCGCGGCAACGTTGGCCCCCTACTGACCGATCTACCATGCACGACCAGTCAAGTTTGCAAGCCTTCAGCTGCAACTAACGCTGACCGCCATAGAGAAACAATCAGCGTAATGGTTGTAAGCGAGCTTGACGATGTGCAGGAAGAGCGCATGAACAAAATTGAGGATATGGTGCACATGATGATGGAAAAGATCAATCGTATTGACACTGCACGCCAATCAGCTAACCATGAGGTCAATTCCCATCACTCAGATGGTGCACCTCTAAGGCAGCCCCCCGCTCTGCCTCACAGGACAAATTTGTCCCTCACCCGGTCTCTTAGACAGACATTGATGCTTTGGTGACCCATAGCCTAAAGAACAAACAAACCCCAAGGATATAGCGTGCGATGCCTTATCAAAGGCCGTACCCTTCATACATTGACCCGGTCCCATTTCCCTCAAGAAAGGGAAGCTTCCTCTATTCAACGGAACCACGTCCCCAAACCAGCATATTATCCACTTTCAAGCAGCATGTCTAGAAATAGTGGCTGACGGGAGACTTCTTCTCCGTCAGTTTGTTGAAACCCTTGACGACTCAACCTTTCAGTGGTGTGCTTGACTTCCCCCAAACTCAGTACATACATGGAAAGAGATGGAGAAACTGTTCTATCAGCGCTTGTATGAGGTAGAGAGAGAGGTCCAAACTATTGAGCTTCTCACCCTAACTCAAGATCCCGATGAGCCCGTAGACCAGTTCATATCAAGATGGAGAAATTTGGCCGCTTGCCATCCCAATCCTATGCTTGAGAAGGAAGCAGTCAAAACTTGTGTCCGCAACATGGGACCTGAAATTGCTCTACACGTTTAGGCCCTTAATCCAACTTTCATGTCAGAGTTGATCTCTAAATCAATCCGCATAGAAAGTCTATCACGCCACCACGGCAGGTCACGACAACAGCCTGCAAGCTCTGGGAACAATCGGGGCAACGGTAGCTCTCGGAACAACACATGGGGCAGCGAATAGAAAGGACTAATCAGTGCAGCTGTCAAGGGCATTGATCCAAAAAAGGATCCCTCCCGAACTTTGAACCTCTTCAAATGGGTGAGCACAGCAAAGACAACGCCTCAGACAGGCAAGCAATAACAGCCATACAATCGAGTACCCCTGTCAGTGAATCTTAATCGAGATGATTATTTCACCAGGCATAGGAATAAGGTCTACCCCTTTGAGAAGTAATGGGTCCTTGCACTATTCCGATTATTGTTGGAGCAAAACATGAGCGAGCTTCCAAAAGCCAAGTTCCCTGAGCAAGCTAGGCTCGATACTCACGTAAATTATTGTGCCTACCATCGAAGGATCAATCACCCCATAGATGACTGCTACACACTAGGATATTAACGAGGCCCTGATCCAGACGGGTCAGGTAAAACTTGAAGACGTAAAGAAGGCCTTCGGGGCAGCAGAAGCCTCTCATGCAGTAACTATCTAGGAAGAAGACGAAGCCCCTGGTATCCTTCACGCCTACTTCGTTATAATGCTTCACAAAGGCATAATCACACCGAAGCCTGCAAGGTAACCCCAACGCCTTATTCAGGGGACTGAGGACCGTTAGTTCCGGTATCACCAGATTTGGGGCCACCACCTGTGGGAATGCAGCAGTTTTCATGATATATTTGTAAAGAAAATGCGAGATTGTCAAGAATTTTATAACATCCCAGTAAGTGATCCTTAAGCAACTGCTCCACTGATACAAGAGGATCTCCAACACAAGACCTTCTTAATAATGAGTCAGATTCTGCTGAACCCTCGACTTCCCAGCCATAGGTGAAGCTGACTCAAGTCCTTAAGATGAGAAGCAATTCACTAAGCTAGGCTTTTCACAAGCCTAGCGAGACAAATAAAAAACCACCTTAGAAAACAAAAAGGAGACGGAACCATGGGCTGCTCGCCGGAGAAACAAGACAGTTCAACCGTTTGGATTTTATCCTTAGCACGATCCTCCTTCCTTATCATCAAGAGAACGTCCTTACGCCATCTTCCACTCAGAGCACGTCCAATGAGGGTGACAACGTTAAAAGAATGCCCCAACGGTCTAAGCATGGGAAAGACTTAAAAGACCCCCTGCACACGTCCAACCCTGGTGATGATGTAAAAAGCTGCCTATATAAGTCCGTTGAGGGGAACGACGTAAAAGGTCCACCCTTCTCCTTCTCCTTCTTCTACTTCTCATCTTTCTTCTCCTATGTCTTGTGCAGGTACAACTTTGAAATGTCCGGACTTCGAGGCCCTCGACAGAGAATTCGAAGGGATCAACATAAGAAGGACACAAAAGAAACAATTGAGAAAGACTCTGGCATAGGCAGCAAGATTTCTTGTAGTTGCTGATGCTCGGGCAGCCAAAGCCAAGGCAGAGCCACCTTCTTGAAAGAAGCACAAAAATTCGAAGCCAAAGAAATCCTAGTGGCCCCCTGAGCTTGACTTTAGGCAGAGACTGAAAGAATCAAGAGGGAAAAGCTTCTACCCTTAGGAAACTTGCCACATGGTATAAGTCTACGAAGTACCAGCAAGAGCGGGGCAAATACTACAGACACTCATTCAAAGACGGTGTGATTCGTATGGGGACACTTCTTGTGCCACAATTGTTAAATCTAAAATTCCCTGTTATCTCCACGTCAAACTCCTGTAGCCTAAGAAACAATATTTGTTTATGGAAGATCCTTTCGTTCCTCAATCTGGGGAAGGTCCAGAAATTATGATCCACCCTAGACCTCTATCGAAGGTGAAGATGTCAAGATCATGGGTCTCTACACTTGAGGTCGATCAAAATACCTCTAAAAACAATGATGAAGTGTTGCAGGAGGCCCCAGCAGAGTGGGAAGAAGGTGGTCAAGCCACAGCAGATGAGCTTGTGGAAATAAACCCTGGAGACGAAGCCGTTCCCAGACGCACTTTTATTTCAGCGAATTTGTCTCTAGAAGAGAAAGAAGATTTCTCTACTTTATTGAGAGCAAACTGAGACGTCTTTGCTTGACATTACCATGAGATGCTTGGTTTAGACCCTCAAGTCGTTGTTCACCATCTCGGCATTGATCCGACTATCAAACCTGTCAAGCAGAAGTCAAGATGGTTCAGGCTTGACCTTGAAATGCAGATAGACGCCAAAGTTACCAAACTCAGACAAGAAGGCTTCATTTGTGAAGTCAAGTACCCGAAATTGCTAGCAAATGTCGTTCCAGTCAAGAAGAAGAATGACCAAATCAGGGTTTGCATTGACTTCCACGACCTCAATACCACCTATCCCAAGGATGACTTTTTGTTGCCATTCACCGAGATGCTCATCGAATCTACGGCCGATTGCCAGATCTTCTCCTTCATGGATGGAAACTCCGTGTATAATCAAATTCGAATGGCACCCGAAGATGAGGAGGCCACTACATTCTTGACTCCAAAAGGGGTCTTCTGCTACACAATGATGCCTTTCAGATTAAGGAATTCTGGTGCCACATATCAGAGAGCAATGATGACCATCTTCAAAGACATGATGCACAAAGAGGTGGAGTGTTACGTAGATGACTTGGTGGTAAAATTTGAAGAGAAGAATGCTCATATGAGAGACCTTGAAAAGGTATTCGAGCGACTACGCCTTCATTAGCTTAAAATGAACCCGCTGAAATGCACTTTTGACGTGCGTTCAAGAAAATTCTTGGGGTTCATTTTTAAACATAGAGGCTTGAAGTAGAGCCAGTCAAGATCAAGGTGATCCAAGAAATGCCGTCGCCAACTACACTACGAGAACTGCTCTCTTCAAGGGCAGCTGGCGTACAACTGCAGGTTCATCTCAAATAGAAAGAGAGGAGAGAAAGAGAGGAGAGAGAAGAAATGGGTCGATACCTTTGGATAAGGTAACTTTTTCTCTCTTTCCCAGTTTCTCTTTCTCTCTCTTCTTCTCATATCTATCTCTCTTTCTCTCTGTTCTTCTCATCTCGATCTCTCTTTCTCTCTTCTTCTCATCTCTATCTCTCTTTCTCTCTCTTCTTCTCATCTCTATCTCTCTTTCTCTCTATTCTTCCCATCTCTATCTCTCTTTCTCTCTCTTCTTCTCCTCTCTATCTATCTCTTTCTCTTCTTCCCATCTCTATCTCTTTCTCTTTCTTTTTCCCATCCTTTATCCCCTTCTTTAGACACATTCGGAGAAGCTCAACACCGTCTGCATCCCCTCTCTCTCCTCTATCTAGACACAGCCAGCAAAGCTTAGTGCCGACTGCATCCCCTCTCTCTCCTCTGTCTAGCCCAGTCAGTGAAGCTCAACACCGACTGTGCCTTCTCTGTCTTCTTAGAACACAACCAGCAATGCCTAGCGCCGATTGTGTCTCTCTCTCCGCTCTTCTTAAAACACAACCGATAATGCCTAGCACTGACTGTATCTTATCTTTCCTCTCTTCTTAAAAAAACATTGTCCGAGATGCCTAGTGTCGACTGTGTCCTTCTTGTCCCCTTTCTCTTTATCACAGCCAGTGAAACCTAGTGCAGACTGTGTCCTCTCTCTCTCCTTCTTACCCCCTCTCTCTTTAACACAACTTGTGATACCTAGCGCTGATTGTTCCTCTCTCTCTTCTTCTTCTAAGACAGCCGGCGATGCCTAGCACCGGCTGTGTATTCTTTCTCTTCTTCTTCTAACATAGCTGGCGACACCTGGTGGTGACAGTGTTCTTCTCCCTCCTCTCTCCTTCCTTCTCTCTTCTCTCACACCCTTCTCCTCCTTTCTTTCCCTTTCTCTCTTTCTTTCTCTTCTCCTCTTATTCTCTTACTTCTTATTCTCTCTTTATGATTTCCATGCCTTATGTTATCCTTTCGTATGACTAAGAGGAGTTGAGATTAGCCTCTTATGGTAGCCCTGTGGTCTAGTCGAAATGTTGCTGTGCTCGCTTTATTGCCACAACAAACTAACCATCGCGTCTAGCTAGTCAGTATCGGTATTGACGTCTAATGGTAACTCTGTTGAGCCGTTCTGAGTTATTGAGCCCGTTTTACTGCCACATCACACTAATTACCTTCCAGCTTAGTCACTGTGTTGATCTCCCTGCCTAGTCAAATTCTTCTCTCCCCCATCTTCCTTCTCTTAGTCTTCTCTTCTTCTTATGAATGTGCATTCTTGGGTCGGTTCACCAAAGAGGTAAGGTCGAGTCAGTTGACCGACCTGTCTTATAAGATTTGCCATATATGTGTGATTGCAGAAAACAAGAGAATACAAGCCAAGAGAGGCGATTCTAAACAAGTTTTACGACTAGGGGGATTTATTCATGATCTAAGAGGGTGCCCATGCGAGCAAGCTTGAGTAAGTCCCGAACCCACGTTAAATTCCTCTCTCATCGGTTGGTATTATCTGCTCTTGTTCTCAAACAAGGTTCCCGAGAGAGCTATCTCAAAATGTCTTGGGTCTCCCCTGAAACCTGAGATGCATGCAGCCCAATCATCTAGATCCGGAGGGTGAGATCGAGGCACCTAACCGGCCACCTCGCCTTCATCTTCTATGTTCACCACTTCAGCTCCAGCCATGGCCTCTTCTACCTAGCCCACATCCTCTACAGCCAGAACCTCTACTCAAAAAGCTCAACCCCTTCATCTTCATTACCGGCGCACTCTAGGGTAGCAGCCTCTTGATGCTCAAGTGCCTCACTAACCATAGGCCCCTCCTCTTGAAAGATGTTTGGACCCTCATTATCCATGATCGCAGCCCCTACCTCAGTTGGGGCAACAACTTCCTGAGGATCAGAGGCTCCATGTTCCTCCCTTTGAACAATAATTGCAGGACCCCCATCAATCTCCATTGGAACTGGATCTGGTTCAGGAACCACCCATGGACTTAGAGGTAACACCCCAAGCTCCGGAGTCACTTCTCGATCAGAAGGGATGATGATAGGCTCAAAGGGGCCAGATTCATCCACCTCAGTCTCTGAAGAAGTAGAAAATAATAAAGGAGAGGAAAACGATAATTGAGAAAGGGCAGAAGGTGACACTGAGGGAGTAGCTAACGAATCAGAGAGCGAAGAGATACCTCATGATTCCAAAATGATTGGAAGTTTAGCACCTGTACTTCTTCAAGCAGGTCTAAAAGCCTGAGCTGGTGCACGAGTGTCAGTAAGGGTAGAGAATTTCCTTTTCTTCTCTCATGCTGGAGGAGAGGCAGCCGCCTCAGAACTCCCCACTTGTGAAATTCTTGCAACAAGAGCACTGTGGGGTCCACTCCTGATCAATGCGTTCAAGTCCTGGATTGGACGCCCTTCATGACTTGGGACCTTTCGGCCATCCCTCCATTCAAAGACAGAGCTGAGTTTATCGAAAAGGCTCCCTGTCCTCTTCTCCATGAATAGAAATTACGGCGAAGTTTTGTCAGCCGCTATCTCTCGAGGAATCCCAAGAGCCTGCTAATTCCAAGGATAGCCCAAGTCAAAGACCTCACCAAGAGTGGGAGCATAGACGATCCTCGTTTATCTAGTCTCTTGACGCCAATTGCAGTTTTCCCCTTCCCAGGGGTGATAAGTTTCCCAGTATCTTGAGCTGGTAATCCCTCACCATCGTGCATAGGCCTCGCTCACCCGGACCCCTTTGCCAAAGTGGGGTAGCACATACTTGTTAATTTCGGTCACCTCCAAACATGTGGACCATGCAGTCCGTATATGCTCTGGCAGCCTGGATTCTCGAAGAGTCCCAAGCTCTTCCTTCATCTCAATGTTTACTCTATGGTGCTTTTCAAAAAACATAGAGAAGGGGCAGCTCTGATCAAGTCCATGCTGGTGGGCAAAGGGATGAGGGAAGTACCCTTCCAGTTTGGTACTGTGCGGGGTCTGATAGGGCTGAACCCCCCCCTCTAACGCTCAAGATGAACATGAGCTCCCTGATAGTCGTGGGAGCGCCATCCAACTCCTTCCCTAGTTCATCAATAAAAGCGCAGTCAGTAAAGCTCCCAACCGGATATGGGACCTGACGCATACTTGAGGAGTCATTCCCAAATAAGTTCCGAGCCTCTCCCGGGCTATGAAAAATAGACTTTTTCCTGGCAATTCTCATCAAATCCCCCGTGCCCTGACTTCTGACATAGGTGGCAAGGAAATAAGCCCCTAGCTACTCATATACATAATGGATGGGGAATGGTGTCTTAAAATCCCCAAAAAAGGCTTCTCCCCCGACAATGTCATTGGCCCCCTCTTTGCCTTTGAGGGTTTTACCCCTCGAGATGGCTGCCAGTCCGTGGTAAATGTTGCATAAGACTGGCTGAGCAAGAGCGTACTGGTGCGCTCTTGCCATATTGCAAGCTACATAGAATGTGCCTGGACGGATGTCAGCTGCTCCTCCAGGAATAGTGAATTTGCATAAGAATAAGGTCAGGTAAGCGGTAAAGAAGACAAAATCATGACTGGTCTCAAGTTGAGAGATGGGAGGCGTCCCCTCTACAATTACCTTCCCCTTCTTTCTTCAAGTACCTCGACCATCCTCAGGGTAATCACCGTGAAAGAATTTCACCCATTCCGTGAAGGTTATCTGACCGTTGCTTGACTTAGATTGAAGCAACTGGTAAACCTCAAAAATTTTCTGGAGACTAGCAGGTGGTTCCTCTCCCTCAAGCAGAGCACTACCAAAGATGATCGAGTTCTGAGGCACGAACTCGTCATACATTGCTCTGATCAGCGAAAGGTTGCCAATGAAATGAAGATCCAATAAGGAGATTCTTGCCTACCCATGCTCAAGGAGCCATGTGTTGCTAACATGACTCCATGTCTCCAGTAGCACCGTAACAGTATTGGAGCACCGATCACAATAGCTAGCTGAGCATTGAACCGCTGCTAGCAGAGATGCACGCTCAAAGATGCTTCTGTTGGACCCTAGCACCATGATGGTCCAAGAAGAGTACCCCTTTAGATATTGGTGCTCCCCTTGCACTCGGAGACCAGGAGAGGACCATATCAGCCCCTTGGTCTTCACCATTCTCTTCCCCAATGTAGGTAAATTGGTGTCAAAGGCCACATTCGTATGCATACAATGAAGAAGGGATACCCCTTCTTTGGAACGGACATTTATGTCATTATCCTCCCGGACCTCAAAGCGAACGGGGTTAGTAATAAAGGTGAGATTGAGAGGCCACTCTAGCTGCCATAGTGCATCAATGACCAAATGGGCATGCCCCTTACTAGACTCTCACCAGTAAATCCACTGGTGGCAACCTATCCTCCCCTTGGAAGGTTCTTCACATCAGGGATTTTGTAAGAAGACTAAGCCATTATAAAGCGTAAGGACTCACTACTGTGCACGAATCACTAAGGCACAAGCTAATGCCAGCTATGTTTGCCAAAGCCCACCGCTGGCTGTGTTCTTAGAGGCCCAACGCTGGTTGTGTTTGCCAACGCTTAGCGCCGACTGTGTTTGCTAATGCTTAGCACCAGATGTGTAGCATCAGCTGTGATCTCTAATACTTAGCACCGGTTGTGTTTGCCAATGCTTAGCGTTGGCTGTTTTCCCTAATGCCAATGCTTAACACCATTTGTGTTTGTTAAACACCTAACGTCGGCTGTGTATGCCAATGTTTAGCGCCGGTTGTATTCGTCAATGCTTAGCGCCGGTTGTGTTCGCTAAACACGTAATGCTAGCTGTGTTCCCCAAATTCCTAGTGCCGGCTATGTTTGCTAAATGCCTAGCATCGATTTTGTTTTCAAAGGACTATCTTAGCTTGTGTTCAAATCTCCTACACGTGCTATAGATTGTGCACGTGTCGCCTCGAGTCTCGGTGCATCGCCTGACAACTGCTGGTCATGATGCGGTCTGACGCATGTCCTCACAAGTGTGGACTGATAGTCGTTCACCTCCCAGCGACCCTTTATCTCCAAACGAATGATCACTCCTCTACGACCTCCCAGTTTCTCATCGGGAAGCTGCCCTCTTCCGCTGGAAATCGACTGTGACACCTTTCCCTCTTCTTTTCGACGACGAAAAACCACGGAAATCAGCGGAAGTTTGCTGTCAACACCCTACGACAACTTGGATCCCTTTCGCCTTCTCTGGAACCCCCAAAACTACTGGCAGTGAACCCCCTGTGTTACTCACTGCGACCTTCGCCATAGAGCCCTGCAACCTCCTATATTCTCTCTCTCGCAGCCGAAACTCTCTCGCCAAGGTTCTTGTCAACAAGACTTTAGGCACCTTGCGTTTTCATTGGAGTTCTCGTAGAAAGCTATCTCTCTCACTGTTAAAATTAGCCATTTCACCTTCGGTGCGACGGTAAAAATGGGGTTTACCCCCTTATATAAGCGAAGTTTCTCCAAAGGGCCCCCAAAAATAAAAACTTCTAGGCAATCCCTAAAGACCAAATAGGTCGGGCTCAGACCCGAAACCCGAATGAAAGTTTTCTGCCGCTCGTGAAAACTCATGCAACAGAGACCAAGACCAGGTCGGGCTCGGGGCCAAGGCCCGAACACATACCCAGAGCCGAGTGTGTTCTTTATGACCCAGCGCCGGCTATGTTCTCAATGATCTAGTGTCGGCTGTGTTCTCAATGTCGTAGCGGCAGCTGTGTTTTCAATGACCTAGCGCCAGCTGTGTTCTCAAAGACCCAACGCTGACTATGTTCTCAAGAATTAGCATCAGCTGTGCCCAGCACTGACTGTGTTCTCAAGTTTACCTTCGTGTGTGTTGCCACTGTGCATGCTAGAACGACATGTGTTACCTCCGCCGTGCTAAGCGTCGTACGTGTCAATGCTACTACCGTTCAAGTCTACCACTGTGTGTGTTACCTCCCCATGTTAGTACCGCGCTTGCTAGAACTTGGTCACCGCCGTGTATGTCTTACCACTATCCCCAGTGGAGTTGCACCCAGGCCATTGCACCCATGCCGTGACTCATCATTTCCCAGTGGAGTTGCACCTAGGCTGATGCATCATTCCCAGTAGGAGGCACACCCGTACTGCAGCTCATTATCTCCAGTGGAGTAAGGAACATTCTTACCTCTTCAACCCTCAGTGGGTCTATTTAGCACCAAGTCCTTATTCCTTTGCTATCTTATACCTAAAGGAGTCGGATTACTTTCTATAAGCTTATTCTTCATGGAGTCACACTCACACCTTAATCCCCAACAAAGTCCTCATTCGTTAGCCACTCCTCGTAGGGCCACTATCTCCATCTAAACCCTCTGCTCGTGTATGGCCTTCACTACTTTATCCCCAGGGAGTCAGATTACCATCCACAGACCTATTCCCCATTAGGCTTCACCTACAAATGGTTTGTGCTGCATGACCTTAAATTGCACAGCCATGGTCAGTGCTGCATGACCTTAAACTGCACAACCACGGTTCGTGCTGCATGACCCTAAACTGCACAGCCAAGGTCCAAACTATGTGACATTAAATTATAGCGGAGGTCTAGTTGCACGACCTTAAACTGCATAGTCTGATTTGCATGACTCTAAACTGCAAAGCCATGATCCGAGCTATATGACCTTAAAATATAGTGCACGTCCTGACCGCATGACGTTAAAAGGCTTAGCATCATGGTCCAAACTATATGACTTTAAACTGTAGCGGAGGTCTAGTTGCATGACCTTAAACTGCATTGTCTTAGTTGCATGACTCTAAACTGCATAACCATGGTCCAAGCTATAGGACCTTAAACCATAGTGCACGTCTTGGTTGCATGACGATAAACTGTTGGCACAAGTCTTGGGGGCATGACCTTAAACTCGCCCCCACACACGTGCACATGCCCTTTTACATGCGTCTTCACGCAAGTCTTCCCTAACCAACCTATCAATGTGCACGCACAACCTTCATAATTCTCCAGTGAATCCCTTCATTATGATTCATTATTCCCTAATGAGTTTCACCCATGATCACAAAACGGCGAGCCATTCTTCCATCAATACTTGTCGTCAGCTAGTGGGTCACCACGTTTCACTCGCCCTTCATACATCATCCATCTTTCATAGGTAGCCACGTGCCATCCCCCCAAAGTGAGTCAAACCACCACCATACTCACTCCATCGCCTCCACAGACTTCCATTCATCACTGCCACGGTCCAGCTGTATGACCTTAAACTATAATACACATCTTGGCTGCATGACATTAAAAGGCTTCTCATAGGTCCCGAAGGCATGACCATAAACACGCCTTCACAAAAAAAACGAATAATGGGCACAGTGTATACCTGGAAAAGGGAACACCATGAGTAAAAATGATGGACGGGCATGGTTATGAAACCATGAGTAAAAGAGTTCCATGAAAATAAAACCCCTGACACAGTGACAACCCAAAAAGGGCACCGTGAGTAAAAATGGAAGACTAAGGGTGGACATGGCCGAAACGTCATGGGTAAAAGAGCCCTAAATAAAAGGAAGTTGGTGAAAACCATCTCTAGGACACCACTTCCCAAGTCCAAGTGAAAACCCACAAAGGGTGCTTAGACCAATAAGAAGGTTGATGCAGTGCTCACCTCTATAGGCAGCTTCAACCCACATTCAAGGAGAAAAATCCCTCATGTCACAATGTCAGGACCCAAGAATATGAGCTTCAAGCAAGATCCTAATAGCTTGAGTCCATTTACAAAAAAGGATTCGAAGGACAGAAGACTAACCAAGAAGGTAAGACAAGTCTCATGAAGAAGAGTACATTCCCACAAAGTCGCTAACACACTTCAAGATGATGAAGACACACCAAGAAAACCAAGTCAACCAGACCTTGTGCTTGCTATGCAGCAACCGGATTGAGGCCTCAAGAGATGCCTTGGACAAAGAAGAGAGGTATCCTGCTTGTTGAAACTGCTAGCAGTGGGCAGGAGTTATACCCAAAGTCAGTCACCTCGATAAACTAAGGTACCCTGCCCTCCAAGACCATTCTAGTGCACAATGCAGACAGGCACCAACCAAAGGCCCTTCAACAGACCATCCAAAACAAATAATGAAGTAGACAAACCCAGACTAAATGAGAAAAAATTCCCTTCAACATGACACAACACCGTTAGACGGGCCTGATATTGACCAACAAGGTCTGTACAAAATCCTCAATTGTCAGAATCATAAACAGTCCATGGGAGGGTGAGGACTTTGATAGGATTCCTAAAAAAAGTCTCTTCTCCCCCTAAGTCTCCAAGGATGGACCTCTACATTACATCCAAACGTCTGAGCATCCTAGTTACAACATTGCATGGATCTCCTCGACGTTCACGTGGTCTGTGGTTAGGACGAAAAAAGTAATAAAGTCAAAGGAAAATGTCTGAATGTTGTCCTTTTTGCTTCTCTCAAAGCACAACATTCGGCGGTCCAAGCTCTTTGAACACATTTTTTAGCACCTTGGGTTCCGATGCGGAATAAAAAGAGAAGCAAGTCAATAAAGCCTCAACATACAGTGGAATTCCTTATAGTCTCAAAATAGCCCTATAATGGGTCAGAATCTTCCTAAGCCCTCCAAAATGCCACTTTCCATGTTTTGTCGTAATCTGACATGTCTAAAACAGCACACACAAAGAAACAATTTCTAAAAAATCAGGCCCTAGTACCATGAAATGGATCCCGTAACTAGAACTCTATTTTCAGTGCGCCAAACAGCTGTGGGACCACCGCCATTAGATCCAGCACGGTTGAAAACTCTTAAGGGTCAAGTTTCGGTTCAAACAGATGTTTCAAGAAAACGTTATGAGTAAAATATTAAAAAAAGGGTAGGCCGCACACTATTCCCGTGCACCCTCCATGCATCAAGTCACCATTAATGGTGTCTATTTTCATAGTCATGAGCAGCAACTTTGAAGACCTATACCTCACTAGTCTTGAGTCGAATCATACTCAAATTTGGTGAGCGTGTTCGTCTTGTCAAGACGAGCGTTTTGATATGTGGTACGACCCGTGATGATACCCGAGTAGGGAAGAAAACTAGAGAGAAGTTAGCAATTCGTGAAGATAATTATAGAAAATTTAGCAGCAGCACGCCTCACTCGAGTGGTCATATCATGGCGCTCGCATACCCGAACGACGTGAAACCAATTGCATTATGTACGTTAGATCTGAGGCTAGTTCAGGTCCAAACCCCTCATATGATGAATGGTTGAATTTGGCACACAAAGTTGCTGCAAATTTTGACTGTCGAATTTTGAGATTCTGGCAAAAAATCCATGAAAACAAAATCTTCATTAGGACACGAAATCAAGCTGCCTTCATTACAACGTGATCATGATGGAATATTCAATGAAATTCAACAAAGAAATCAAATAAAAACATCAAGAAATAAGCACAATATTGATCAAAAGTCTTCAAGATCTATACAAATTTTGAGTCGCATGATTGTGGCCTAAAAGCGTGATCCGTGGCTCGAAGTTGGTATCAAATAGATCGTCATGACGAGCCCGACAAGAAAGAAATAATCTTTTGGCCAAAACGACGTCGGATCAACCACGAATCATCCATGGAAGATCACACAGGTTCTGGGGCAGCAGTAGGGACTGTTTTGGAATTTCATGTATTGTTGGGCAGGGGCAACATAGTCATTTATAATTTCTTTTAATTTAATTAAATTTTAATTATCATCAATTTAGATAGTTTTTGGGCATACACTCATGTTTAGGGCCCAATTCTATAGGTGCATACTAAGCCCTTTTGTAAAGGGACCCCTCATTTTTCAATCTTATGAATTAAATTTGGGAGTTTTCACATTAAAATTGTATGCACATCTTGGAGAGAGAGAAAGGAGAGAGAAGAAAAGGTCCAGTACCTCTTAGTGAATATAACTTTCTCTCTCCTCCTCTCATCTCTCTCTTTCTCTATCCTCTCGTTTACCTCTTTCTCTCTCCTCTCATCTCTCTCTTTCTCTCTCCTGCTCTCATTTATCTCTTTCTCTTTCCTCCTCTCATCTCTCTCTTTCTCTCTCCTCCTCTCGTCTATCTCTTCCCTTTTTCTCTCTCTTTCTCGATCTTTATTTACTTTCCTTCTCTCTTTTATCTTTCCTTTCTTTCACCACTTTCCTAATCTCTCACTTCCTCCTTTCACCCTGTTCTCTTTTCTCTCTTCTCTATTCATGCATGGCAGTGCCTATGGCCGGGTGTGATGTCTTCCTACTCCTAGGACATAAACAGTGAGCTAGGTCTTAACTCGACTGGTAAGCCAGACCTTTGTCAAAGTTCCCCTCTCTCATTTCTCTGTCATGGATGGTAGAAGCTCATCACCGTCCATATTTTCTCTCTCTTCTCCCTCCTCTACTATAGACGGTAAAAGCTCATCACCATCCATATTTTCTCTCTCTTCTCTCTTATGTCATGAACAGCAGAAGCTCATCGTCATTCATATTTTCTCTCTCTTCTCTCTACCATGTCATGGATGGTGAAAGCTCATCGTCGTCCATATTTTCTCTCTCTTCTCATTCCTCTATTATGGACGACGGAAGCTCATCGTTGTCCATATTTTCTCTCTCTTCTTACTCCTTTATCATGGACGGCGGAAGCTCATTGCCGTCCATGATTTCTCTCTCTTCTCTTTCCCATGTCGTGGATGGCAGAAGCTCATCGTCGCCCATGTTTTCTCTTTCTTATTATTCCTCTATCACGGATAGCGGAAGCACTTGTCGTGCATGTTTTCTATCTCTTCTTAGTCCTGTGTCATGGACGGTGAAAGCTCATTGCCAACCATGTTTTCTCCCTCTTCTTACTCCTCTGTCATGGACGGCGGAAGCCCATCACCTTCCATGTTTTCGCTCTCTTCTTACTCCTTTGTCATGGACGATGGAAGCTCATCGCCGTCCATGTTTTCTTTATCCTTGGTCATGGACGACGAAAGCTCATTGTCGTCCATATTTTCTCTCTCCTCTGTCATAGATGGCAGAAGCTCATCATCGTCCATGGTTTCTCTCTCTTGTGTCAAAGACGGCAGAAGCTCATTATCGTCCATGTTTTCTCTCTCCTTTGTCATTAACGATGGAAGCTCATCGCCGTCCATGCTTCTCTCCCTCTCCCTCTCCTCTGTCATGGACGGTGGGACCTCATCGTCGTCCATGTTCCCCTTCTTTCTTCTCTCTCTATCTTCCTCTTCCTTTTCTCCCTTCTTTCTTTCTTCTTCCCCCTTTTTCTCTTCTTTTTCACTACTCCTCTCTTCTTCTTTTCCTCCCTCATTCTTCCCATTCTTCTTCTCACATGCACGACATCAGTAGTACTCTGCATGCCTCTCTTTCTCTTTTCTTTCTTCTTCTATCTTTCCCTCCCGTTTGACCAAGGGAGGCTAAGTCAAGCGTTGCCATAATAGTCTCGTCATCTAACAGTATTGCCGTTGTGCTAGTCTTAGTTACATTGCCGTCTTACTACCACAATAGGCTAGGCATCGTGCCAAGCTGGTTAGTGATTGTTATGTTGTCTAGTGGTATTGTCATTGTGCTGGTCTAGTTACCGTGCCCGCCTTACTACCATGCCGGGTCAACCACTTGCTGGTCTAGATATTGTGTTAGTCTAGTCACTTGGTCAAATTCCTTTCTTCCACATTCTTTTAATCTATCTCCTTACACTTTTTCTTCTTTTGAATGTGCATGCCCATGTGCATTCACCCAAAGACAAGGTGGGGTCCCTTGGCCCGCTTATCTTATAAATTAACCGTGTGTATGTGATTACAGAAACAGGAGAGTACAGGACAAGGGAGGCGAATCCGAACCAGTTGAAGGACCGAGGGGCTTTCTTCATGATCTAAGAGGACGCCCACGCAAGCCAACCCAAGTAAGTCCCCAGCCCACCTTAAATTCCTATCTCATCGTGTGGTATACCTGCCCTTATTTCTTAACAAGGTTCTCAAGAGAGCGATCTTAAGTCCCGAGTTCCCCTGAAACCCGAGACATGTGCCACCAGGTCATCCCGACCTGGAGGATGAGATCGAGGTACCTAACTAGCTTTACCAAAAGTCGTACCCCTCCTACATTAACAAGGTTCCGTTTCTCTCAGACTACAAGAAAGGGAAGTTTCCCTTATTCGATGATACAACCTCCCCACACCAGCATATCGCCCATTTCTAAGTGGCATGTCGAGAGACAGCGGCTGAATGGAAACTCCTTCTCCATCAGTTTGTTAAAACCCTTGATGGCTCGGCTTTTCAATGGTATGCTTGGCTTCCACCAAAATCAATACATACATGGGAGGAAATGGAGAAGCAGCTCCACCAACGCTTCTACGAAGTCGAGAGAGAGGTCCAAACCATCGAGCTGCTCACTTTGACCCAAGAGCTCGATGAACCCGTCGATTAATTCATAGCAAGATGGAGAGATTTGGCTGCTCGCCATCCTAATCCTATGCCTGAAAAGGTAACAATTCAAACTTGTGTGCGAAACATGCGACCTGAGATTGCTCTACATGTTGAGGCCTCCAATCCGACCTCCATTTCAAAGATGATCTCTAAGTTGCTCTGCATAGAAAGCCTGTCACGTCATCAAGGCGAGTCACGACAATAGTCTGCAAGCTTTGAAAACTACTGGGGCAATGGTAGCTCTTAGACCAATACCCAGGGCAACCAACAGAAAGGAGTAATCAGCACAGTTGTCACTCTTAATGACCAAAAGAAGGCTCCATCCCAAACTTTGGACCTCTCCAAAGGGGTAAACACAAAGAAAACGCCTTAGGCAAGTAAACAACAACAGTCATACAACGAGTACCCCCACCTGTGAACCTTAATCAAGATGATTGTTGGACCAGGCATAAGAATAAAGTCTACCCATTTGAAAAGGAATGGGTCCCTGCACTATTACGATTATTACTCGAACAGAACATGATCGAGCTGCTTGAGACCAAGTTCTCAGAGCAAGTCGGACTCGATACCCATGCGAATCATTGTGCTTATCATCGGAGGTTAAACCACCCCACAGAAGAATGCTACACGCTCAAAGATATCATCGAGGCTTTGATTCAGAAGGGTTGGATAAAATTTGAAGAACTAAAAAAGGCATTCGAGGCGGCAAACGCTTCCCACATAGTGACGGTCCACGAGGAAGATGAAGCACCCAATCTCCTTCGCGCTTATTTGTCGTGATGCTCCAAGAAGGCCTCATCACGCTAAAAACGGCAAGGCGGCGCCGACGCCTCGCTCAGGGTACTGAGAACCATTAGTGTTGTACCATCAGATATGGGACTGAGTTAATGCTCTAGTTTCCATGACATAATCGCATAAAAATCATAGGGATGTCAAGGGCCTTGTAACATTAAAAAAAGATATCCCCAAGTCACTGCTCCAACGGTGCAAGAGGGCCTCCTGACACAAGACTCAGGTAATATTGATTCAGATCAGGCCGAGCCCTCGACTTCCCAGCCATGGATAGTCCACCACGGATAGATTAGACTGAAGTCCTTAGCGCGAGAAGCAATCCGTTAAGCTAGGGATGTCCATAAACCTAGCGAGACGAATCAAGAACATCCAACTAAAACCAGGAAGAGACAAGCACCATGAGATGCTCATCGGAGAAAAAGACCGCTCAACCACCAGTTGAGCAAGAATTTTTCACACCTCTTCCCCCATTGCTGATCTTACTAGACTTCATCCCCGACGCCATCATCCTTCCTTCCTCATCTTGTCTAGTGGATTTCCCTGAGCCATCTTCTACTCAAAACACGTCCAATGAGGGTGAAGATGTTAAAAGCACTCCCCAACGGTCTAAGTAGGGGAAGACCTAAAAGAGTCCCTACACACGTCCAACTCTGGCGATGACATAAAAAGCTGCCCAAATTGGGCCGATGAAGGGAATGACCTTAAAAGTCCCACGCCTACTGACCGTTCTTCTCCCTCCTCTTTTATGCCTCATGCTGGTACAACTCGGGAATGTCTAGACTTCGAGGCTCTTGACAAAGAACTTGAAGAAATCAATATAAGCAGGACGTAATGGAGGCGGTTGAAAAAGACGCTAGCCTAAGAGGCTGGATTCCTGATAATTACTGACAACCTGGTGGCTCGAGCCAAGTCAAAGCCACCATCTTCTACTGGGAAGAGCAAGAAGATAAAGCTGAAGAAACCCCAATGGCCCCCTGAGCTCGACTTCTAACAGAGGCTGAAAGAATCAAGAGGACAAAGCTTCTATTCTCAGAAAGTCTATCACATGGTGCAAATCTCATAAACATCACGTAGCATGGGACAAATGAGCCTGAGATCGGGGAAAACGCTGCAACCTCCAATTTAGAACTCAGACATCTTGAAGTTCCTTGGGCCCCTTCCTTGCCCGAATATTTCAAGCAATATACCCATTCTCCAGCTTTCTGGGCTCGCCTCTCACAAGGCCCTTACCAGTAAATTCATGGTGCCGACCTCTCCTCCCCTTGGAAGATTCTTCACACTAGGGATTCTGTGAGAGGGCCCGGCCATCATATAAAGTTTAAGGACTCACTCTTGTGTGTGAATCACTAAGACACAGGCTAGCACTGGCCGTGTTTGGGAAAGCCCACTGCTAGTTGTGTTCTCAGAGGTCCAACACCAGCTGTGTTTGGTAATGCTTAGCACTAGCTATGTTCGCTAACATGTAGCACCAGTTGTGTTCGCTAATGCCGGCTGTGTTCGCTAATGCCTAACACAGGCTGTGTTCGCTAACGCCTAGCACCGGCTGTGTTCGCCAATGCCTAGCACCGGCCGTGTTCTCTAACGCTTAGTGCCGGTTGTGTTTGCCAATGCTTAAAGTCGGTTGTGTTCACTAATGCCTAGCACCGGCTGTGTTTTCAAAGGACTATTGCCGCTCGTGTTTAAATCTCTTGCACGTGCTACAGATTGTGCACGTCTCACCTCGAGCCCCGGTGCACCGCCTGACAATTGTCGCCCATGACGTGGTCTGACACACATCCTCACACTTGTGGACTGGTACCCGTTCACCGCCCAACGCCTGTTCGTTGCCAGTGACCTTTCGCCTCGTCGCGGCCTCTCGATTTCTCGCCTGGAAACTCCCCTTTTTCATTGGAAATCGACTGTGACACCTCCCCCTTCTTCTTCCCAAGGGGAAAAACCACTAAAAAACTTACAAAACTCCGGTGAAAGTTTGTCAGTAGTTCCTTGTTGTAACTTCCACCCTTTATCCCCTTTCCGGCTATCCCAAGTTATGATCGAAGTTTCCTATTGCTTCATCGTGAAACCCCAGTTTTTCTCCCAACCTTCGCCACAGAACCCTGCAACCTCATGTGTTCTCGTTGGTGCTCTCTCTTCTCAGCCAGAACCTTCTCCTGCTTGCCAACAAACTCCTGCAAACCTCGCCCAAGTGCTTTGTGTGCTCGCCGAAATTCTCGCCCGGAGTTCTCTCACTCTCACTATTAAACTTAACCATTTTACCTTCGGTGCCCCCCATAAAGCATGATTTCAATCAAATCCTTGAAGGCCAAACGATGATGGGCCAGACAAGGTCCGGTTCAGACCCGAGGCTCGAACAGAGGCTTATCGTCGCTCATGGAAACTCAAGCAACAGAGATCAGAACCGGGTTGAGCTTTGCTTATGGCCCAAACACTAACCCGTACCCAGTGCTATCTGTGTTCTCAATGACCCTGTGCCGGCTCTGTTCTCAATGGCTTAGTGCCGACTATGTTCTCAATGACCTAGCGCTGACTGTGTTCTCTATGGCCCAGCACCAGCAGTTTTCTCATTGACCCAGCACCAGCTGTGTTCTCAATAGCTTAGCGTTGACTGTGTTCTCAATGACCTAGCGTTGGCTGTGTTCTCTATGGCCCAGAGTCGGCTGTGTTCTCAATGATCTAGAGCCGGTTTTTTCCTCAATGGCCTAGCGTCGGCAGTGTTCTCAATGACTTAGCACCGGCTGTGTTCCCAAGAATTAGCACAGGCTGTGCCTAGTGCCGGCCATGTTTTCAAGTTTACCGTCGTGTGTCATCATTGCGCACGCTAGCATCACATGTGTTACTGCCGCCCGTGCTGGCATCGTACGTGTCAATGCTACTACCATTCAAGTCCATTGTCGTGTGTGTTACGCTCCTCATGCTAGCATCATGCATGTTCTAACGCTACGCATGCTAAAACCTGGTCACCGTTGTGTGTGTCTTACCACTATTGCTAATGAAGTTGCACCTCGGTCGTGACTTGTTATCCCCAGTGGAGTTGCACCTAAGCCATGACCACTCATTCCCAATAGAGTCAGGAGCTTGCCACTGTCCCTCATCCCTAGTAGGAGTCACATCCATACTGCAGCCCATTATCCCCAGTGGAGTTAGGGTCGTTCCTATCTCTTCAATCCCTAGTGGGTTTATCTCCGACCAAACCATTGTTCCTCTGCTATCTTATACTCAGGGAGACAGATTACCTTCCCTAAATCTATTCTCCATCGAGTCTCATCTTTCACCCAAGGGAGTCCACTTGTCCCTTAATCTCATAAATTATGTTTGCCATCCCGCGTCAGGCCACCATCTCCATCTAATCCCTCTGCTTGTGTATGGCCTTATCCATTTTATCCCCAGGGAGTCAGATTGTCATCCACATACCTATACCCCATGAAGCTTCACCTACATGGCAACCCACACAATGGTTTGTGCTGCATGACCTTAAACTGCATAGCCATGGTCCGTGTTACATGACCTTAAACTGTACTGCCAACGTCCAAACTATATGACCTTAAACTATAGCAGAGGTCTAGTTGCATGACCTTAAACTGCATGGTCTTAGCTACACCACTTTAAACTGTATAGCCACAGTCCAAGCTATATGACCTTAAACTGTAGTGCACGTCCTGACCGCATGACGTTAAAAGGCTTAGCATCATGGTCCAAACTATATGACCTTAAACTGTAGCGGAGGTCGAGTTACACGACCTTAAAATACATGGTCCTAGTTGCATGACTCTAAAACTGCATAACTGTGGTCCAAGCTATATGACCCTAAACCATAGTGCGCGTCCTGACCGCATGACGTTAAACTGCTTTGCACAGGTCCAAGAGGCATGACCTTAAACTCGCCTCCACACACGTGCATGTCTTTTATGAGCATTTTTGCACACGTCTTCTTAACCAACCTATCCATGTGCACGCACCACCTTCATAATTCTCTAGTGAATTCATTTCCTTCATTATCCTTCATCATTCCCCACTGCGTTTCACCCGTGCTCACAAACGGCAAGTAATCCCACCATCCATACTCGTCGTCAGCTAGTGCGTCACCACTTTTCACCCACCATTCATGCATCATCCATCTTTCATAGGTAGCCTCGTGCCATCTCCCCAAAGTGAGTCAAAACTAACACCATACTCACTCCTTGGCCTCCACAAACTGTCATTCATCACTACCATGCTCTACCTGTACGACCTTAAACTGTAGTGTATGTCCTGGACGCATGAAGTTAAAAGGCTTCGTACAAGTCCTGAAAGCATGACCATAAACACGCCTTCACAAAAAAAAAGGAATATTGAGCATGGTGTATACCTAGACAAGGGAACGCCATGAGTAAAAATGATGGATGAGCATGGTCACGAAACCATGAGTAAATGAGTTACGGAAAATAAAAACCCTGGCACGGTGAAAACCCCAAAAGGGCACCATGAGTAAAAATTGAAGAATAAGGGTGAGCCCTAATGAAGTCATTGAAAACCGTCTCTACAGCGCTGCTTCCCAAGTCTAAGTGAAAACCCACAAAGGGCGCTTAGACCAATAGGCAAGTTGACGCAACATTCGCCTCTATAGGCGACTTCAGCCCACATTCAAATAGAAAAAATCCCTAGTATCACAATACTAAGACACAAAAATACGAGCTTCAAGAAAGTTCTAACAGCTTGAGTCCATTCGTAAAAAATACTCGAATGATAGAAGATTCACCAAGAGGGAAAGACAAGTCTCATGAAGAAGAGCACCATTCCCACAAGGTTGCTAACACACTTCAAAGATGCTGAAAGTGCCTCAAGAAAGCCAAGTCAGCTAGACCTTGGCCTTGCTATGCAGCCACAGGATTGAGCCCTCAGGGGATGCCTTGAACAAAGAAGAGAGGTATCCTGCTTGTTGAAACTGCTAGCAGTGGCTAGGGGTTATACCCAAAGCCGGTGACCTCGATAAACTATGGTACCTTTCCTGCTAAGAACATTCTACTGCACAACATAGACGGACGCTAACCAAAGGCCCTTAAGCAGACCATCAAGAACAAACAACAAAACAATCAAACCCAAAATAAATGAGAAAAATGCCCTTCAACATGGCACTTCACCACCAGACGGGCCTGATTCCAACCAACGAGGTCCCTACAAAATCCTCAGCTGTCAGAATCACAAACAATCCACGCAAGTGTGAGGACTTGTTAGGATCCCTCAAAAAGGTTTCTTCTCCACTAAAGTCTCCACCGATGGACCTCTACATTGCATCCAAACGCTTGAGCATCCTAGTTACAGGATTGCATGAATCTCCTCGACGTTCACGTGGTCTTGTGGTTAGGAAGAAAAAAGTAATAAAGCCAAAGGAAAATGTCAGAATGTTGTCCTTCTCGCTTCTCTTGAAGCACAACATTCGGCGGTGCAAGCCCTTTGATCACTTTTTTCAGCACCTTGGGTCCCGATGCAGAAGAAAAGAAAGGTCGATCAATAAAGCCTCGACATACAGTGGAATTCCTGACAGTCTCATAATTGCCCAAAAATAGGTTAGAATCTTCTTAAGGACAACAAAAGGATACTTGCCAAGTTTTGTCGCAATCTGACATGTCTAAGGCAGCGCAGACAAAGAAACAATTTCAGAAAAAATCAGCCTTTAGCATCCTGAAATGGACCTCGTAACTAGAACTCTATTTTTAGTGTGTCAAACAGCTATGAGACCACTACCATTGGATCCAACACGATTGAAAACGCCTAGGAGTTAAGTTTTGGCTCAAATAGACAATCCAAGAAAACGATATGAGTAAAATACTGAAAAAATGTAGGCCGCATACTGTTCCTATGCGCCCTCCATGCATCAAGTCACCATTAATGATGTCTAATTTCACAGTCACGAAAAGCAACTTTGAAGACCCATATCTCACTAGTCTTGATTCGGATCATGTTCAAATTTGGTGAGTGTGTTCGTCTTGTCAAGACGAGCGTTTTGATATGTGGCATGACTCGTGACGATACCAAGCATGGAGAAAAACTAGAGAGAAGTTGGTGATTAGTGAAGATAGTTGGAGAAACACACCTCGCTTGAGCAGCCATTTCACAACTCTTGCATACCCGATCGACGTGAAACCAATTGCATTATGTATATAAGGTCCAAGGCGATGACTAGTCTGAACCCCATGTAAGATGAACGGTTGGATTCAACACATGAAGGTGTCAAAGTTTCTATTGATTCTAGCAGTCGAATTTTCAGTTTCCGACTAAAAATCCAAGATGACGAAATCTTCATCTGGACACGAAATCGAGTTGCGTTTATTGTAACATGATCGTGACGACTTGCTCTGTGCAATTCAGCAAATAAATCAAAGAAAAAAAACAAGAAACAAGCAAACTATCGATTGAAAGTTTTCAAGATCTTTACAAATTTTGAGTCGCACGATCGTGGCATAAAAACGCGATTCATGATTGAAGTTGGTATCAAATTAATCGTCATGCTGGGCGCCACAAGAAAGCAATCATCTTTCAGCCAAACCACTATCGAAGCAACCCCGAATCATCCATGGAAGATCACGGAAGTTCTAGGGCAGCAGCAAGGACTGTTTTGGAATTTCACATATTGTTGAGCAAGGGCAAAATAGTCCTTTTGCATCAATTTTTTGAATTTTTTTAATTCAATTAAATTTTAATTACCATTAATTTAGATAGTTTTGGGCATACACCCATGTTTGGGCCCAATCTATAGGTACATGCAAAACCTAATTGTAAAGGGTTCTCCCTAGCTTCCCTCATTCTTCAATTTCATGAATAAGATTTGAGAATTTTACATTGAGATTGTGGGTGAGTCTTGGAGAGAGAGAGGAGAGTGAAGAAAGAGTCAGGTACCGTTTGATGAAAGTATCTCCTCTTCTCATCTCTCTCTCTCCTCCCTTAGTCTATCTCTCTATCCTCTCATCTCTCACTTTCTCTCTCCTCCTCTCATCTCTCTCTTTCACTCTCTTCTCACATATCTCTTCTTTTTCCTCTCTCTTTTCTAATCTTCTTTATTCACTTTCCTTCTCTCTCTTTTATCTTTCCTTTCTTTACTCACTTTCTTAATCACTCTCTTCCTCCTTTCTCCCTTTTCTCTTCTCTCTTTCTCCATTCATGCATGGTGGAACCTATCGTCGAACATGATGTTCTCCTCTCCCTAGAACATAAATAGTGAGTTGGGCTTTAACCCGAGTGGCGAGCTGGGCCTCTGTCAAAGTTCCCCTCTCCCACTTCTATGTCATGGACGGCGGAAGCTCATCGCCATCCATGTTTTTTCTCTCTTCTTACTCTTATGTCATGGACGGCGGAAGGTCAGCATCGCCATATTTTCTCTCTTCTTACTCTTGTGTCATGGATGGAGAAAGCTCATCGCCGTCCATGTTTTCTCTCTCTTCTTACTCTTATGTCATGGACGGTGGTAGCTCATCGTGATCCATGTTTTCCCTCTCCTCTTAGTCTTATGTCATGGACAACGAAAGCTCATCGTCTTTCAAGTTTTCTCTCTCCTCTTACTCCTATGTCATGGACGGCGAAAGATCATCGTCGTCCATGTTTTATCTTTCTTCTTATTCTTCCTATCGTGGACGATGAAAGCTCATCACCGTTCATGTTTTCTCTCTCTTATTATTCTTCTGTCATGGAGGGTGGAAGCTCATCACCATTTATGTTTTCTCTCTCTTCTCTCTCCCATGTCATGGACGGCAGAAGCTCATCACCATCCATGTTTTCTCTTTTCTCTCTCCCATGTTTTGGACGGTGGAAGCTCATCGTCGTCCATATTTTCTCTCTTTTCTCTCCCATGTTGTGGACGGTAAAAGCTCATCACTGTGTATATTTTCTCTCTCTTCTTATTCTTCTATCGTGAGCGACGGAAGCTCATCACCATCCTTGTTTACTTCTATCTTCTCACTCCATTATCATAGACGGCGGAAGCTCATTGTCGTTCATGTTTTTTTTATCTTCTCTTTACTCTGTCACGGACAGTGGAAGCTTATCACCGTCCATGATTTCTTCTATTTTCTCTCTCCTTTGTCATGGACGAAGGAAGCTCATCGCCATCAATGTTTTCCTCTATTATCTCTCTTTTGTCATGGATGGCGGAAGCTCATCGTCATCCATGTTCTTTTCCCTTTCTCTCTCATGTCAAGGACAGTGGAAGCACATTACCGTCCATGTTTTTCTTTTCTCTTCTCTCTTCTTTATCTCTTCTGTCACTTCTTTATCCCTTCTTCTCTCCTCTATTCCTTTCTGATTTTCTCTTTCCTCTGTCTTTCTTCTTTCTCTTCTTTCTTCTTTCCCTCTCATTTGACAAAGGGAGGTTAAGTCAAACACTGCCATGACAGTCTCGTCATTTAGCAGTATTTCTGATGTGCCGGTCTTAGTTATCGTGCCCATCGTACTGCCACGATAAGCTAGCCATCATGCTAAGTTGGTCGGTGATCATTCTATCATCTAGTAGTATTGCTGTTGTGCTGGTCTAATTACAGTGCCTGCCTTGCTACCACACTAGGTCAATCACTTGCTGATCTAACGATGGTGTTAGTCTAGCCACTGGGTCAAATTCCTATCTTCCCCATTTTTCTATTCTATCTTCTTACCCTTTTTCTTCTTTTGAATGTGCACAAGGTGGGGTCCCTTGGTCCACTGGTCTTGTAAAATTAACCATGTGTATGTGATTGCAGAAACAGAAGCCAAGAGAGGTGATTTCCATCTAGTTGAAGGACTGGGGGCTTTCTTCGTGATCTAAGAGGGCGCCCACGTGAGCAAGCCCGAGTAAGTCCCGAACTCACCTTAAATTCCTCTCTCATCAGGTGGTATACTTGCCTTTGTTTCCTAACAAGGTTCTCGAGAGAGCGATCGTAAGTCTCAGGTTCCCTTCGAAACCCGAAACGCGTGCCACCAGGTCATCCCGACTCGGATGGTGAGATCGAGACACCTAACCAGTGACGACATTAAATGCACCCCTCAGCAGTCAAAGCAAGGTGAAGACCTAAAAGATCCCTTGCACACGTCCAATTCTGGTGATGATATGAAAATCTACCTAGATCGGTCCAATCTGAGTGATGACCTTAAAAGCTTTCCCCCTTCTTTTATCCCTGACTCTTCTAATTCTTCTTCTTCTTCTGTTAATGCTTCTTCGTCAGGTTCAACACACAAATGCCTAGACTTTGAGGCTGTTGACAAAGAGCTGAAAAGTTGCAACATAAGCAAACGGGCATCGAAGGCAGTTGAAAAAGACGGTGGCCTAAGCAGTATGCTTCCTGTCAGTTGTTGATGTCTTGGTGTTTAGAGCCAATGTAAAGCCTCCTTCCACTATCGAAGAGCTTTCCAAGCGACACAAGAATGGCAAGGCCAAGAAACCTCAATAGCCCCCTGAGCCCGACTTCGAGCAAAGGATGAGAGAATCAAGTGGGTAGAGCTTCTATTCTCACGAAGCGTGCCACGTGGTATAGATCTTTAAAGCAATGACCAACACTGACTTGATCAGTCTCAAGTCAGGCAAGAAGTTACAGCCACCTGTGTAGAGGCCGAAGATTTTGAAGTACCTTGGTCCGCCACTAATCACATATCCTAACACATCGACCAATCCACCACTTCTTAGGTTCTCGGGATCATCATTGATTCCAAATCCTAAAACTCCCTCAATCGCCATTTTACCAACGTCTACCCTTGTCACCCAACTTAACCAATCCACAACGAGACTCGACTCCACGACGTGGCCAGTCAACACCAAGTCCGATGGCACAACCTTTACCTACCCAGTCCACACCACCCCTTTAAACAATGTCGATTGCATAGCAAGGTCAGCTGGTACCCCAAAACCAACCTTCAACATCCAAGCCTACGTTACAACCTTCCATAGGACCCAAGTCTGTGGCGAGACCAGGAGCTCAAAAGGTTGACGATGATAAAGTCAAGTACGACATGGTTGGACACCTGAGAAATCTCCCTGCTCTTCTCAACGTTTATGATGCCCTTATTCTTTCAAGAGATTATTGTATGGCCCTTGTTCAAGCTCTATCCTGTCCTAAGGTGTATGAGACTGAAGTAGAACCCATCGAAGAGACACTAAAATTCTAAACAATTGTATAATCGTCACTTTCTCGGAGGACGACCAACAGTTGGGAGGAAAATTCCATAACCAGCCTCTCTTTGTAACCGGTGAGTTACATGTGTGCCCTATCAATTGGATTATGATAGATGGGGGATCAGCAGTTAATCTCACCCCAAGAAGGATTCTCACTCGTCTAGGGCTAGGATCTAATAATCTCACACCACGAACATCATAGTTTAGGGGTTCAACCAATTGGGTGAGAAACCAGCCGGCACTGTCCGTCTTCAGCTCAAGAATGGTGAATTAAACGATTACGTGAGGTTTCATGAAATCGACACTGACACGTCGTACAATATCCAACTGGACCATCCTTGGATGCATGATCAAGGCGTGGTTCCATCCACCCTTCATCAGTACTTTAAGTATAGCGGGGATGCGAGACAATACACGGTCTATGTTGACAAGAGACCTTTCCCCATCACTGAGACACTTTATGCTGATGCAAAGTATTACTTTCCAGACTTGGTACCACCTTAAGAGTTCAGGAATAATGAATGAAGATCTATAAGTAGAGCAGAATTATCTCCCCATGAGGATGTTGAGGATATAGAACGAGAGCTCCTGGATATGTTCAAAGAAGATGAGAAGAATGGCAAAATCTTCCCTCTAACTTCTATCAACACCAATACTCCATATCCTCTCTCTGATGCATTACCTCTTTCCCCTGAAGATGAGTCTCTTCACTCCTCTTCCAGTCAAGTGATTATCGATGAACCCAAAGAAGCCATGAAAATAGAAGCTCTGGCCCCAAGGGTCACTTACACTCCAGAACATAAAAAGGTATTGCACATCCCAATTGCACTCCTTGAGGCATAAATGTCACGTTAGCTAGATCGCAAGGTGCTTGGCATCCCAAAAGATATCTCTCATCTGGCCCAAGGATCACCCCAGGCATGCGACCCTCGAAGAGACTTACGCATCCCTGATACCTTTACGTCAAAGAGGCAAAATGAGAATTGCTCGGCCCACCACCAAAGTCAAATAACTCTTGTCGAGCTAAAAATGAGATGCAGGATCTTCAAGACCAATTAGGAGACTTGCGCAATGGGAAGGGCAAAGTAGAGGAAGTCCCTTTAATATGGACCGCTTCAAAACTTTCGAGGGATTCATGCCCGAACTATGATGGATAGGAGACCTCAAAGAACTCATCCCAAAAGAAGCTCAAAACCTCCCTTGAATGAAGTCTCCAAAGTTAGCAAGCTGATCACATCATGACGATGATGAATTATAAGCCTCTGACTAATCAAGAACCAAGAGGCGAAAAAGGAATCGTTGCTCTGTTTAAAGTCATTGAGGTGGCAGTTGCTTGCCACATCCCAAGACAAGGGCTTGCGTATTCTGCCTCTTTCCATCTCTCTTCTTAAAAAGACAGACATGGTGAAAACCGGAAAAGGGCACCATGAGCAAAAATGTCAAAAGACGGACATGGTGAAAACCTGAAAGGGCACAATGAGAAAAAGCATCAAGAAAAAAAATAAAAGAAGCAAAAAAAATGACGGGGCATGGTAGCCCCACTAGCTACCATGGGCAAAAGTCGTTAAAAATAAAAAAATGGGGCACGATGAAAACCCGAGAGGGCTTCGCGAGAAAACCAGAGGGAAGGGCTCCTTATTGTCATATAGGAAGACAAAATGAAGAAGATACAAGCCATAAATAACCCAAGCAAAGGACAAAAGAGAGGCATTTCATTCATTTGATCAAGATTCACATGAAAATTTCTTATATACAAAAAGAAGCAAGGAGAGAAAGACAACATAAGGCCACTTTCATAATCGATCAATAGTTTCATTGATCTTCGCTTGGGACCTCTTTAAAGCCACTTTGGCCCCTTGAATGCTCCTATTGAACTCTTCCATCATTTGGGCCCCGTGCTCCAAGGAAGCGGTCTCTGTCTCCAGGGTGTCCTTGAGCTCTAACACTTCATTGGCAAGGGTATCATCCTCTGCCTCCCATAGTTGGGTCTCCTTCTCAAGCCCCACAAACTCTTTCCTCAGCTTATGTATCTCTGCCTTGATACGGTCATCCTATTAAAGAGAACGATAGCCCCCTCGTTGAGATCAGATCTTTGGGAGGCCACAACATCTCTTTTTCACAAAAAGTCCTCTATCAGTTCGCTGCTAGGCACAAGAGAAGCCTCAAGATAAGTTAACTGAGTATGCTCCAGCTCCTTCACAGTTGTCTCTTTTTGCAACCTCTCCAATCTCCAGCCCTCCAACTCATTTGGGGTAACATCAAAATAAGAGAGGACTTCCTTTGGCATTCCCCAAAACAGTTGTCTCGAGGGAAAACTCCTTGAGCTTAGTCCATGCCTCCCCCAGCTCAACAAAGGGCTCCTCCTTTAATCGTTAAAGTCCTACACAGAGCATATCCTCAATCATGCCAGGCGTTCCACTGAAAGTAGGCCTGGAAAGGCTCGACCCAAGAAGGTGGGGTCACCATAACTGAGGTGTCCTCGGCTGCAGGAGCTGAAGTTGAAGGGACAATGGCCATAGCTATGGCCGTCTTCGGGGGTGTAACTTCGAAGCTCAGGTTGTCAGTCTCTTCAAGCCTTGATCGAACCTCGACTTTTGACAACTCAAGAACTGGGGCCTCATCCGGGATGGTTTCCCTGTGTTGCTCAAGCCCCTCATCAGTACCAGACTTCTCTCTTTCAGAAATGCTGAGGACCTCATCTCCCATTCCCCCATCCATATCATCAAGAGCAGCTACCTCAAGTTGCTCACTAGGGTCAGCCTCCTCTCTCTAAAGCAATGTCGGGGACGTCATCTCTCATTCCCCCATCCATATCATCAGGAAAAACTACCACTAGCTGATAAGACCTCTCATCGGGCCCCTCTCCTTCAGAAGCGTTGAGGCTTTCATCACCCACATCCTCATCCCTATTGTCAGGAACCATCCCCTCATATTGCTCAATGTGGACAGGCTTTTCTCTACAATAGTTCTCGGGCGCTCATCACTCACAGCTACCTCATGTGGTTCAAATGCCTCAGTAACTCTGAGCCCTTCTCCTTGAACAACAATTGGGCCTTCATCAGTAGCCCACTTGCTGCTTCACTTGTCTCTCCCAATTCTGAAGAGGCACTCTTCCCAGGGCATAGATCTGAATCCGAACTCATTCTCCTTGGGGACGATGGAGCCAGAATCGACTCATGCATTAGCTCGACTGTCACAGGACCCACCTCTTGGGTTGAAGAACCACTCTAAGGTCAGGGATCGTCTCTCGATCTGAAGGAATGACGATAGGCTTTGAGGTCCATACGTCTTCATCCTCAGTCTCTGAAGTAGTAGGAGATGAAGAGCTGACTATTGCTTTAGATACAATAGATGGCCTAGTGGCCTTGCATTTCGAGGAGGTGAAACGGCAGATTGGGACCCAGAAGTATCAGCGGGTGCAGACCATTTCCTCCTCTTTCTTCCTTCTTGTGAAGGTGTAGTATTCTTCAAGCCTTCCCTACGAGAAGAACTAGCAGCTTGGGCACTGTGAGGACCACTCCCTATTAAGGCATTCAGATCCTGCATCGAATGACCTGCTTTCATATAAAAAATGGAACTAAGGTTGTCAAAGAGGGTTCATGTCCTCTTCTTTAAAGAAATCACCTGCGGTGATGACTCATCCGCTGCTATCTCCTGTGGCACTCCACGATACCTCCAGTTCTAGGGATAATCCAGCTTAAAGATACGACCAAAAGGAGGGGCTCTGAAATTCTTCCCCTGTTTGGTCTCCTAGAGCCAGTTGTTGTTCTCCCCTTTCCAGGGGTGGTCAACTTCCCAATATCCATGGTTGGTGATCCTCCACAAATGCTCATGTGCCTCAGCTACTTGCACCACTCTTCTAAAATGCGATACGACAAACTTGTTTATTTCAGTGAGCTCCAAGCAAGTTGACCAAGTAGTACAAACATGGACCGCCTTCCATGATTCACGAAGGGTCCCCAATTCCTCCATCTTCCCACCATTTATCTTGCCATAGTGCTTCTCAAATAAGACTGGGAAGGGATAACCCTGATCAAGCCCATGCTGTCGAGCGAAGCGATGAGGGTGGTACCCTTCAAGTTTTGAACTATACGGGGTTTAATAGGCCAAGACCCCTCCTCTAATGCTCAGAATATACATGAGCTCTTGGATGCCTATAGGAGCACCATCCAACTCCTTGCCAAGCTCATCCACAAAAGCATGGTCAACCCCCTACTGGAAAAGGGACTCGACACATGCTAGAGGACTCGTTTGCAAACAAAGTACGTGCATGTCCAAGTTTATGAAAAATGGACCACTACCTCGCAATCTTTAACAGTTGAGGATACATTTGTTCCTCAAAATAAAGGTTCCTGATGTATGTGCTAGGGAAGACGGCTGCAAGCCACCCAAACACATAAATGGATGGGGAAAGTTGTCTTGAAGTCCACTGGGAAAGCTTCACTGTGGTTAGGTGCCTCGATCTCGCCCTCCGGATCTGGATGATCTGGTGGCACTCGTCTCGGGTTTCGGGGGAAATCCGGGACTTGAGATCGCTCTCTCTAGAACCATGCTCAAGAACAATCGCCTGGGCTCCCTCTTAGATCACGAAGAAAGTCCCCCTAGTCATAAATTTTCCTTGACCTGTATTCTCTTGTTTCTGCAATCCCACAAACATGGTTAATTTTTACAAGACAAGTGGGCCAAAAGAGACCCCACCTTGTCTTTGAGCAAATGTACACAGGTTTGCACATCCAAGAGAAGAAACGGTAAGAAAATAGACGAAAGAAGAGGAAAGAGGTAGATCAGAGGACTTCTGAATAGGTAGCGAGACTAACGGAACAACTAGATCAGCAAGTGGTTGACCCGATGTGATAGCAAGACGGGCACAGTAACTAGACTGGCACAACAGAAATACTACTAGACGTCAGAACAACCATTGGCCAGCCTAGCGTAATGGCTAGCTTATCGTGGCAGTAAAGTGGATACGGTGACTAAGACTGTTCAACGACAACACTGCTAGACGATAGGACTACCATGGCATATTTGTCTCAGCCTCTTTTTGGTCAAACGAGAGAGAGAAGAAATAAAAGAGAGATAGAGAGACATGAACAGTACTACTGATGTCCTGCTTGAGAAAAGAAGAGGAGAGGAACAGAGGGAGAAGAAAAGAAAAGGGAAGAAAGGAAAAAGAAGAAAATGAGAGAGAAGGAAGGAGAGAGAACCTTAATGGTGATGATAAAGAACAAAGAAAAAAATATGGACGGCGATGAACCTCCTCCATCCATGACAGGAGGGTACGAAGAGAGAAAGGACATGAGCGACAATTAGCCTCCGACGCTCATGATAGGGGAATCAGAGGAGAGAGAAAATATGGGCGGCGATGTGCTTCCACCGTTCATGTCAGAGGAAGAAGAAGAGAGAGGACATGGACGGCGATGTGATTTAACCATTCGTGTCAGACGAAGAAGAAGAGAGAAAAGATATGGGAGGTGATGTGCTTCCATCGTCTGTTCCAAACGAAGAAGAAGAGAGAATACTTGGGCAGCGATGTGCTTCTGCTGTCTGTGTCAGACGAAGAAGAAGAGAGAGAAGACATGGGTTGCGATGTGCTTCCGCCATCCACATCAGACAAAGAAGAAAGAGAAGACATGGGTGGCAATCTGACGAAGAAGAAGAGAGGGAAGACATGGACGGCGATGTGCTTTCGCCGTCTGTATCAAACGAAGATGAAGAGAGAGAAGACATGAGCAACGATATGCTTCCACCGTTCGTATCAGACGAAGAAGAAAGAGAAGACATGGGTGGCGATGTGCTTTCGTCGTCCGTATCAGACAAAGAAGAAAGAGAAGATATGAGCGGCGATGTGCTTCCACCATCTGTGTCAGAAGAAGAGAGAGAAAGGACATGGGCGGCAATGTGCTTCCGCCGTCCATGTCAGAAGATGAAGAGGAGAGAAAAGACCTGGGCGGCGATGTGCTTCCACCATTCATATCAAATGAAGAAGACAAGAAGACGCCGATAGAAGCCCGACCATCCACTCAGGTTAACGCCTGTCTCACTGTTCGTGTCTCTGAAGCGAAACAACATCATGCCAAGCGATGGGCTTCGCCACGCACGAACAAAGAAGAAGGAGAAAGAGAACAAAGAGAGAGAACAAAAAAGAGAGGAAAAGTGAAGGAAAGGTAAAGAGAGAAAAAGAAAAGTGGATAAAGGAGATCAGAGAAAAAATAGGAAAGAAAGACATAGACGAGAGTATAGAGAAAGAGGGAGATAGAGATAAGGAGAGAGAAAGAGAGAGTTGAGAGGAGGAGAGAGAAAGAAAGAGAAAGAGAGATGAGAGGAGAGAAAAAATTACCTTACCAAAGGGTACCAACGCTTTTCTTCTCTCTCCTCTCTCTCTCTCCAAGATGCACCCACAAACTTAAGAAAGAATTGAAGTCTTTATTAAATGATCGAAGGTATGAACCCCAGGTTTTTTACTATTAGACTTTGCATGTTTATATAGAACTGAGCCCAAACACTGGTGGATACCCAAAAGCTACCTAAATTGATGATAATTACAATTTAATTGAATTAAAAGAAATTCTAAATTGGAGAAAAATGGACTATTTTGCCCCTGCCTAACAATGTGTAAAATTCCAAAACAGTCCCTATTGCTGCCCAAGTACTTGCATGATCTTCTGAGGATGATCCGGGGTTGCTCTGGTGTCCATTTTATCGAAAGATTATTATTTTCTTGTAAGGCTTGGCATGGCGATCGATTTGATACCAACTTCAAGCAATGGATCGTGTTTTTAGGCCACAATCATGCGACTCGAAATTTGGATAAATCTTGTAAACTTAGGATTAGTAGTGTACGTGTTTCTTGATGTTTTTCTTTAGTTTGTTTATTGAATCACACTAAGCATGCCGTCACGATCGCGTGGCAACAAACACAGCTCGATTTCATGTCCGGACAAAGATTTTGTCGACTTGAGTTTTTTGTCGGAATTTAGAAATTCAGCAGCTGGAATTTACAGCTCCTTCGATGCCTCTGTGTGTGAAATCCAACCATTCATCATACGCGGAGTTTAGACTAGAGATAGCCTCGAACCTTACGCACATAATGCAATTAGTTTTGCATCGATCGTGTACACGAGCGTCATGATTTAGCTGCTCTAGCGAGGCGTGCTATTGCTGAATTTTTTGGAACTTTCTTCATGGATCGAAAACTTCTCTGTAGTTTTTCTCCCTACTCTAGTATCGTCACGAGTCGTGCCACATATTAAAATGTTCATCTTGATGAGACGAACACGCTCACCAAATTTGAGATCAATCTAACTCAGCACGAGTGAGATACATGACTTTGAATTTGCTGCTCAGGACTGTGCACATCAGCCTACTTTAATAGAGATTGGTGTAGGGAGGCCACACGGGAATAACGTGCGTTCTACCCTTTTTTGGTATTTTACCTAAAACTTTGTCTTGAAATGCCCGATTAAGCCGAAACTTGACCCATAAGGGTTTTCGATTGTGTCGGATCCAATGGCAGTGGTCCCACCACTGTTTGACCCACCAAGAATATAGCTCCAGTTACAGGGTCCGTTTTAGGGTGCTAGAGGCTGATTTTTTTGTAATTGTTTATTTATCTACGCTGCCTTAGGCATGTCGGATTGAGACAAAACTTGGCATGTGGCCTTTTGAAGTGCTTTGAAATATTCTAACCCATTCTGGGGAAATTTTGAGACTGTCGGGAATTTCACTATATGTTGAGGATTTATTGACCTGCTTCTTCTTTATTCTGTGTAAGGCACCAAGGTGCTGAAAAATGTCTTCAAACAGCTCACCCCACTGAATGTTGTGCTTCTAGAGAGGCGAGAAGAACAACATTCAAAAAATTTTCTTCGGCTGTATTACTTTTTTCTTCCTACCCACAGGACCACGTGAACGCTGAGGAGATTCATGCAATGCTGTAACTAGGATGCTCAGACATTTGGATGTAATGTACAGGTCCATTTGTGGAGACTTTAGGGGGAGAAGAGACTTTTTTGAGGGATCTTGTCAAAGTCCTCACCCTCAAGGAACTAATTGGGATTTTGAAGCTGAGGATTTTATACAGACCTCGTTAGTCAGAATAAAACCCGTTTGGCAGTCGCGTGCCATGTTGAAGGGAATTTTTCCTATTTAGTTTGGGTTTCATTTTTTAATAGACAGCAAAAGAGCCTTTGGTCTGTGTTCATCTGCATTGTGTACAAGATTTTCCTTGGCAGGCAGGGTACCTCAAATTATCGAGGTGATTGGCTTTCGATAGAACCCCGACCCACTGTTAGCAGTTTTGCGTAACAGGTCCAATGTCATGGTTGACTTAACTTTCTTGGGGCATCTCCGGCCTCTTGCGAATGATGATCTTCTTCATGAGATTTGTCTTGACTTCTTGGTGTGTTTTCTGTCCTTCGAGTCCTTGCAAATGGACTTAGGCTGTCGAAATCTTGCTTGAAGCTTGTATTTTTTAGTCTTGGTATTCTCGCACCAAGGATTTTTCTTCTGTGGGTTGAAGCCGCCTGTTGAGGCAAGTGGTGCATCAACGTATTTATTGGTCCAAGCGTCCTTTACGGATTTTCATTTTGACTTGGGTGGCGTCACCATAGAGACAAATTTTACCATCTTCCTTTTTATTTGGGGCTTTTTTACCCATGACCTTTAGGCCATGTCCATTCTTTTCTTCCATTTTGCTCACGATGCCCATTCGGGTTTTCACCGAGCCCGGGCTTTTATTTTCACGGAACTCTCTTACTCATGGTTTCGTGACCATGCCCGTCCGTCATTTTTACTCATGGATTCCCTTATCTAGGTATACACCATGCCAATTATTTTTTCTCTTCGTTTTTTTGTGAAGGTGCATTTAAGGTCATGCCTTCGGGAGCTGTGCAAAACCTTTTATCATCACACAGCTAGGACGTGTACTCTAATTTAAGGTCATACCGCTGGACTATAGTGATGAAGAATGGCAGTTTATGGAGGCCATAGAGTGAGCATGGTAGTGGCTTGACTCACTTTGGGGAGATGGCACGAGTGCTGCTTATAAGGGATGGATAGTGTATGAATGGAATGTGGAAAGTGGTGACCCATTAATTGACTGTGAGTATGGATGGTAGAATGGGTCGTCATTTTGTGAGCATGAGGGAGACTCAATGGGGATCAATGAAAGGTGTTGAAGTAAATGGTCTTACTTTGGAGGTAATGAAGAAGGTGGGTGCACACAAACTGGTCGGTTAGAGAGGTGTGCACATGTGTGAGGGCGAGTTTTAAGGTCATGCCTCTTGGACCTGTACTAAGCAGTTTACCGTCATGCGGTCAGGACATGGACTATAATTTTAGGGTCATATAGCTTGGACCGTGGTTATGCAGTTTAAAGTCATGCAACTAAAACCATGCGATTTAAGGTCGTGCAACTAGACCTCTGCTACAATTTAAGGTCCTATAGTTTAGACCATGATGTTGAGCCTTTTAACGTCATGAGGCTAGGACGTGTACTATGGATTAAGGTCATATAGTTTAGACCGTGCAGTTTAAGGTTGTGCAGCTAGACCTCCGCTACAGTTTATGGCCGTACAGTTTAGACCATGCAGTTTAGGGTCGTACACCTAGACCAAGGTTGTGCAGTTTAAGGTCATGCAGCTCGGACCATGGCTGTGGGTCACCATGTAGGTGAAGCTCCATAGGGGAATAGGTTCGTGGACTGCAATCTGACTCCCTGGGGATAAAATGGTCAAGACCGGCAAGGGGTTCAGATGGGAAGGCTGACTTCATTTGGGATTAAGGAACTAGTGTGTTTCTCTTAGAGGTGAAAAATAGTGCTCAATATTAAAAATGACCCAACTCCAAGAGGGTAGGATAGTCAAGTGTGAAGTAGACCCATTGGGGGTTGCAGTGATTAGAATGACCCTAACTCCTTTGGGGATAAGGGACTACACCATGAGTATGACTACTACTGGGGATGAAAAGTCATGGTCTGGGTGGAATGACTTGGGTATCACTCCACTGGGGATAATAGGTCAGGGTCAGGGTGCCACACCATTAGGGATAACAGTAGTAGGACACACACTTTAGCATGAGATGCATGGAAATGAACTGCTGAGGACATAGTCGGTGCTAGGCACAACCAACATTATTTCTTAGACACACAGCCGACGTTGGGTTGTTGAAAACATAGCCGGCATTGAGCACAACCAACATTATTTCATGAACACTCAGCCAGTGCTGAGCCTTTGAAAATGCAGCCGGTGCCGAGAACGACCAACACTATTTCTTGAACACTTAGCTGGCGTTGGGTTGTTGAAAACACAACCGGCACTGAGAATAGCCAACACTATTTCTCGAACACTCAGCTGACGTTGGGTTGTTGAAAACACGATCAACGTTCAGAACAGCCAACACTATTTCTTAAACACTCAATCGACACTAGGTCGAGGACACAAATGGTGCTGAGTCGAGGACACAACTAGTGCTAGGCATGGGTTACTATTCAAGACTTAACCCAAGCCTAATCTGGCCCTGCTCTCTCTTACATGGGATTTCATGGGCGATGGTAGAACTTTGCTTAGGACTCGGGTCAGAGCTCGACCTGGTTCAGCCCATCTTCGTTTAGCCTTCTTGGATGTGGCTGGAATTCCTGATTTGTAAGGGATACTTAAGGGAAGCTTCGGCTAAAAAAGGGGGTAAGCCCCATTTTCACTGTTTCACGAAAAACTTAAGGTAAAATTTTTGGTTTAACAGTGAGTGTGAGGATTTCAGTGAGAGCTTCGGCAAACATACATGGGATTTTGACAAGATTAGCAGAGGTTTTGCCGACAAGCAGGGGTAGGTTCCGGGTAAGCAAGGAGACACCAACAGGAAAGGAGGCAGGATTTGTCGGGATTGTAGGAGTTTGCAGTAGAAAAAAGGGAGTTCACCGGGAAACAAGGAACTCCGACCGTGGTTTTGAGGGCTCTAGAGAAGGAAATAAGGTGCATCAGAGGGCTTCCCAAGGTCGTCCGCTGGTTTTTTGACAGTTTTCTAGAGGGTGAAAGTGGTTTTTTAGCAGTACGCAGGAAGGGTGAACGTTTTCTCGATAGTGGATTTTTGGAGACTTGGAGAAAGGTTGCAAATTCTGACAGTGGAAGGGAGTTTTCGGGGGGAACCCGAAGGGCGCATGGGGACAGACCATTGTGGGGAAGGTGAACGGCCTTGAATCCACACGTGTGAGGACGTGTGTCAAACCAGGATGTGGCGACAGTTGTCAGGTGGCGTAGCGGGGCTTGAGGTGACACACATATGATCTGTGGCACATACAGGAGATTTGAACATGATCAACACTAGTCCTTTGAAAACACAACTGAAACTAGGTATTGACGAACGCAGGCAGTGCTGGTATTTGGAGCACATAATCGGCATTGGTATTTGTGAACCCAATCGACGCTGGTATTAGCGAACATAGTCAACGCTAGGCGTTAGCGGACACAGCTGGCGTTGGTATTTACAAACCCAATCGACACTGGTATTCTTGAACACAGGCGGCACTAGACATTAACAGACACAGCCGACACTGGTATTTGCGAACCCAGCAGGCACTAGGCATTAACGGACACAACTAGCATAGGTATTTGCGAACCCAACCAACGACAGGCATTAGTAGGCACAGACGATGCTAAGCTTTTTGTGAACAAAGCCGACAACATTCTGCCTTAGTAATTTTTGCACAGGACTAGGTCCTTGACCTTGTTAAGATGGTCGGGTCCTCTCACAATATCCCTAATGTAAAGAACCTTCTGAGAGGAGGAGAGGTCGACACCAGTGAATTTACTTCTGAGAGTCTAGCGAGGGGCGAGCCTATTTGGCTCATAAATGCATTGTGCAAGCCAGAGTGGCCCCTCAACGTCATGTTCGTTACCGACCTTGTTCGCTTTGAAGTCGGGGGGGAAGGTGACGGTAATGTCCAAATTGAAGAAGGGATGGCGCTCCTTCATTGCATGCACAAGAATGTGGTTTCTAATGCCAATTTACCCACCTTGGGGAAGAGAATGGTGAAGACTCAGAGAATGATGTGGTCTTCTTCTGGTCTCCAAGTGCAGTGGAGCACCAATATTTGAAAGGCTATTCTTTCTGGACCATCCAAGTGCTGGGGTCCTTCAGAGACATTCTTGAACGTGCTACTTTGCTAGTGGCAGTTCAATGCTCCGCTAGCTATTATGATCAGTGCTCCAATACTGTCAAGGTGTTGCTGGAAACATGGAGTCTTGTTAGCAACACTTGGCTCCTTGGGCATAGGGAAGCGGGGATCTCTTTATTGGATCTTCATTTTATTGGCCACCTTCAGCTGATTGGGGCCATGTATGGCGAATTTGTTCCCTAGATTTCAATCATCTTTGGTGGTGCTTGATTGGGGAGAGAGGAACCGCCTGCCAGCCTTCAGAAATTTTTTGAGATATAACAGTTGCTTCACTCAAATCCTAGCAACAGTTGGGTAACCTTCATCGAATGGATGAAATTCTTTTGCGGGGATTACCCCGAGGATGGTCGAGGTTCTTTGAGGAAGAAGGGGAAGGCAGTTGCTAAATAGACTCCTCCCCTCTATCAACCTGAGACTAGCAACAATTTTGTCTTCTTGGTCGCTTACCTAGCTTTATTCTTATGCAAATTTGTTATTCTTGGAGGGGCAAATGACATTCGTTCAGGCACATTATAGGTGGCCTGTGACATGGCAAGAGGGCGTGAGTAAGCCCTTGCTCAACTACTTTTGTGAAATATATACCATGGATTGGGGGCCATCTCTCGTGGAAAGACTTACAAAGGTAAAGAGGGAGGGAATGGCTTTGTCAGAGGAGAAGTGTTCCCTAGGGACTTTAAGACTTCATTCCCCATCCACTATGTATATGGGTGGCTAGGGGCCTTTTTCCCTTCTACTTATGTCTGGTGATATGGCTCAAGGGAGAAAATGCCCCCAGGGGAGGCTCGAAGCTTGTTTGGGCATGACTCCTCACATATACTGCAGGTCCCATTTCCAGTTGGAAGCTTTACCGACCGCACATTCATCGATGAACTGGGGAAGGAGTTGGATGGCGCTCCGAAGACTATCAGGGAACTCATTTTATGTTGAGCGTTAGAGAGGGGTTTTGCCCTTTTGAACCCCGAACTGTGCCAGACTGGAAGGGTACTTCCCTCATCGCCTCACCCGTCAACATGGGCTTGATCAAAGCTGCTCTTTCTCAATGTTTTTCTAGAAGTGCCATGGTAGAGTAAACATTGGGAAAGAAGAAGAGCTTGGGACTCTTCAAGCATGCTGGATGCCAGAGCATGTACGAACTACGTAGTCTACGTGTTTGGAGGAATGGAGATTAGCAAGTATGTGCTTCCCCATTTTGGGAGAAGGTTCCAGGTGACCGAGGCCTATGCACGCTGGTGGAGGCTTACCAACTTGGGCTACTAAGATACTGATCACCCTTAAAAAAGGGAAAACGAAAATTGGCGTCAAGAGATTAAACAAAGGAGGATTGTCAACGCCCCCATCCTTAGCGAGGTTATTGCCTCGAACTATCCGTGGAATTGGAAGGCTCTTGGGATCCCTCGAGAGATAGCGGCTGATGATACTTCACCGCAATTTCTTGCCATGAAGAAAAAGATCGGGAGTATCTTTGATAAAATCAGTTCTTTCTTTGAATGGAAGGAGGGCCGAAAGGTCCCAGGTCATGAAGGGCATCCACTATAGGACTTGAACGCATTGACCGGGAGTGGTCCTCACAGTCGACTTACTGCGAGCCCTTCTCAAAGAGGGGGTTCTGAAGCGGTTGCTCCTCCTCCAGCAGGAGGGAAGAAAAGGAAACGCTCTACCCCTACTGGTACTTGTGCACCGACTCAAGCTGGTAGACCTGCTCAAAGATGTGGGGGTGCAAAACTTCTTGTGATTTTGAAATCAGGAGGTAGCTCTTCCTCTTTTGATTCATTCGTCGCTCCTTCAATGTGACCTTCTGCACTCTACCGATCATCTTCTGCTTCTCTTGAGCTATTTTCTGTTTCTTCAGAGACTGAAGTGGATGAATCTAGCCCCTCTGAGCCTATTATTATCAGTTCTGATCGAAAGGTGACTCCGGAACTTGGGGTGGTGTCTCCTGGTCAAAGGGGGATTCCTGAATCAGATGTGATTCCAATGGAGGTCAATGAGGCTGAAGACCCTGCAATCATTGCCCCAAGAGAGGAACCTATCACTGACTGGTCTCTGCCCCTCAGGAAATTATTGCCTCGACTGAGATAGGGAGCACAATAACTGATAACGAGGGCCCAAGAATTTTTCTTGAGGAGGGGCCTATGGTTAGCAAGGCTGTTGAGCATCAAGAGAATGTTGTCCCAGAAGGCACAAGTCAAGGAGATGAAGGGATTGAGCTTGTTGTTGTAGGAGTGTTAGTTGTAGAGGATGCTGACCAAGCGAAGCAGGCTACAGCAGAGCCTTAGGTGATGACCTTAGAAGATAAAGGCTAGAGGGAAAAGGTAACCCCAGAACTTGTAGAAGCTAAAGTGACAGTTCAAGAGAGTGGGGAACAAGAGAGTGATGCCGGCCTTGTACTCATTGGGGTCATAGTAGAGAGTGAGAGACGAGGGCAGGAGGATTCTTTGGAGCATGCTGGGATAGAAGTGGTGGACCCCATAGGTGAGGGTCAAGGCGACGAGGTTGGTATTGAAGAATCTAGGCAGGCTGATGCGGGGGTTATCTATAGGTTTGAGGTGCACGAAGCTCTCGACTTCGCCATCGTTTCGGAAGAGCCAGCGGCTCATATGGCTATCACTTCTACAAGCCCAGCCCTTAAAGCTGAAGTCTCTTTAGCAGTGGCAATCCTAGCAGCATCATTTAGGCCCATTTTTACCATGGTTTTGGGTATAATTCCGGGCATGCTCCATGCGGGTCTTCAAGGTTTGAGAGAGTTGCCTCTCACTGAGCTGGGTGAGGCAATAGTCAAACTGAGGGAGTTTTCCGTTGCGACCAGCATTTTAAGGGATGCATCAGAAGTCCTATCTAATTTTCATGCTATTCTAGATGAGTTGGGGAGCTGAAGGTTGCATCATGAGGCTGAGACCAACCGGTTGGCTTGCTTGGAGGCCTCAATCTTGCATCATCGTGAGGGAATAGATGTTTGCACTCAGAAGAAGGCCACTATGGTTGCTCGTCAGTTTGACCTCAAGATGGAGGGGAGAACTTGTTTCAACCGGATGCTTGGAATAAGGGAGGAGATGCGAAAATTAAGAGAGGAATTCAGTGGTCTTTAGAAGGAGATGATTCAAAGAAGGGCTTTGGATACTTCTTTGGCTGAGGATCTATGCGAACTTGCACCATCAAATCAGAAACCACCTCCATGGAGCAAGAAACTCAAATGGTGATCGAGTTGAAGGAGAGTATCCATTATGCCGAGACTTCTTACGCCACATCTAGGGCAGAGATCAACAAGATCATTGATATTTTTTAAGAGTGTCCTTCCTTTGTCGTCACTTGTAAAAAGTTTGAATTCATGAATAGAATGCTCTTCTCTCTTTTCTTTTTTTTTGGATGATTTTGCTGCATGATTTCATTCTCCTTTTACTTCGTTGTGCCTCATAAGCTCTTTTTGGCACGAGCGCCTTCTCGAACTGTTTATTGTCTCAAGTGGCTAATACCTTAGGGCTTGTTTAGTCTTGTGACGAGCTGTTATGGCTTCAATGACTTCGAATGGGGGAGAAACTACTTTTTCTCCCCTTAACGTTTGATTGGTCAAGGACTCATAAATCATTTTCCTTATCATTCTATGAGCCTAACCATTATAAATAGTCCAATCAGGAGAGGCATTGGCCTCCATTAAAGGTACATTCACTTCAAGCCCGTCATAGCTTTTGGTCTCAGGCATGAACCCCTTCAGATGTTTTGAAGCGATCGCATAACCTCAATTGCGTCTGGAGACTGTGAACCTCGCTTCTTATCTCTGCTAGGCGATCCTGTTACTAGGGGAGAAGAGGTTGTCCTCCCTCAAACCACTCTGATCCCATCAAATCAGGGAAGTGCAGAACTTGTGGTTGACTACTGGTCTGAGTTGACCCTGCGATGGGACGAGGAGCATCCTCTATGCTTATAGCCACAGGGATTTGGAAATGTTTTCATGATGGTTAGCGTGCAACTTCTTCTTTCAAGAGTGCAATAGGGATATGCAGGACTTTTTGATGATCCGGCGTGTAGGTGACCTTTGGAGCTGGAAATTCTATCCCCATGACTTGCTCAATCTTAGGAGTGACCTCTAGTTCATCTTCTAGCAAAGGTGGCTCGGGACTGGGAGCAGAACGGGAAGCTTTATCTTTAACCAAAGATGGAGCTTCTTCAGGGGTAGTGGATAGCATGCTAGGATGAAGAGGAGTCAAAGGGAGAATTTTGCTTTGTCTTTCCTCTTCTTTGAACATGTCCACCAGTGTTCACCCGATGTCCTCAACATCCTCTTGGGACGAAGGTTCTGTCGTTCTTGTAGACTTGTAACCACCATCGTTTGGTTTTTCGGGTGATACTGAGTCTGTGAAGTATAACATAGCATCAGCATATTGAGCTTCGGCTCTAAGAAATGGTCTTTTATCAGGATAGACTGTAAGCTGTCTCCCATCTCGACTATAATTGAAACACTAATGTAATGTGGATGGAGCCACCCCTTGATCATGGAGCCACGGGCGGCCGAGAAGGATGTTGTAGGAGGTGTCAGTGTCGATCACATGAAACTGAGCGTAGTCATTTAATTCACCAATCGTGAGACGAAGGCGGACAGTACTAGCCTGATTCTCTTCTGACTGTTTAATCCCTGAACTATGATATGCGTCGAAGTGAGATCCGCAGAACCTGCTGCTGCTGCTCCTCCTCCTCCTCCTTCTACTACTACTACTAATACTACTCCAAAAATTTAAATATTATTATTTTAGTCAAAAATTTTCAGATCATCACCTTCTCCCCCTATTAAAGAAATTTAGTCACCTAAATTTTCATACCTAATTGCTGCACTTTCATAACAAGACAGTCTTCGATCTTGTGCCCTTGTTTCCTACATTAGAAACATGTTCCAGTCTCCCAATAACAGGGTGTTAATCCATGCTTCTTTCCACATTTCTTACAAAGCTCTGGCGGATTTGGAAATGATGTCAGCCTTGGCTTTTTGTTTTCCCTTTCTGATTCTTTCTTTGGTTGCCAATTATATGATGTGGATCTAACCTGACTTCTCTGGTTTTTCATCTTTTGGAAATCATCTTTTGGGATCACTTACACATAAAACTTATAAAATAAAGATACTGGATGGAAATATCACTATTGTATTGAAAACAAACTATTTTTTAAGCTGATACAGTCACTTACTTTTATAGGTCACGAGATGGCTATGTTGTTACAACTGCCAGAGTAAGAATGGGATTACTAGCTTTCAACTACAAGTATGGGAAAAATAGATCAATGAGTTTATATGGGAAAAAAGGAGTATATAAAAATATGTTCGTATAAGTTATAGAAATATTGTATGCTTATGAGAGAGAGAAACAAAGATATCATTGTTTTTATAAAAATACTATTACTACTATTTTTATGGAATAATATCATTTTTAGGGGAATATTATAGTTATGAATGTATCAAATATATATAGTATGTTATATAAGGACAAGTTAAAATTATATGGTATAGTCTAAATTAAGATTGGGAATTGTCTATCATTTTATCCGTACTCTTTATAATAAATTATAATATATGGATGCCACATAGTCCTTACATTCTTACAAATTTTATATATTATCTTTAATAAAGTTATTATAATTTAGGAGAATCTAAGATTAATATGGGAGGGGAAGAGAGAGGCGAGATAATAAAATGCGTTTTTTTTTTTTAATTATTTTATGGGAAAAGTTTATGTAGAGTCGAGGCTCTAAACAATCAAATTCGAGCCTACCTCAAAAATTTCTTTAGAAGAGATTGTTTTGATGCTCAAATATCCTCAAATTCATCATCTCGACATAAAGATGCATGGACATGAGAAAAAATTGGATTTCAAGTTTTGGAAATAGTATATTTTGTTACACACTTTTGGACCATTAATTTTCAAGTTTTTCAAGTTTTCATAGATCTATCGATCTATACTACTTTTAATGCTTGAAACTTTATAAATAAAGATGAAAATATATTTTCAGCCGATTAAAAAGATTTTCAATATTGAAACCATATTTCTCGACAGTATTTGATTTTAATTTGATTGTTTAGAGCCTAGGCTCTATACAAACCGCACCCTTATTTTATGTGAAAGGGGAAGATAGAGAGAGAATGAGAAACTATACTTATTAAAATGAAAATAATAAGATTATTATTAATATAATACTATTATGATGAGAAGATGATTGATGATGAGAGAATAATGATACTATTGTCATAATATTAATATTGTGAGATGATGTACTAATATCATTAGAGAGAGAATAGTAATGAAAATGCATAAGAGAGAGAGGACTTACGTGGAGAGACAAATGACAATTTTTTGATGAGCTTGATAATTAGCTTATGAGGAGGGAAAAGGCCTTTTGATAGTGAGTGTAAGTACTTCTTATGACATATGTCCAAGTATGTGTCATACCTTTTGTTTAGTTGTCACTTATATGTGACACATCATCCTTCTCAAGACACTTCACCACCATCGAATGACACTTCATTACTCCGTATTTCCTAATCATGACAACTCAATAGTCCTTGATTTTTAATCATGACAACTCAATATTCAGCTTGTTTATTATTTTAATGATTTTAATTTATTAAGTTAACATGAAACGAAAGTTTTGGTAGTCCCATGAGCCTTAATATTGTAATAGACTATCGCTATAGGTGTTTTATATTACTTACCTTCTATTTATTATTATTATTATTATTATTATTATTATTTCGATTATTACTATCATCATCATCATCATCATCAAAATTTTCATACCTGATTGTTGCACTTGCATAGCAGGACAATCTTTGATCTTGTTCCCTTGTTTCCCAAATTTGAAACATGCACCAGTCTCCCAATAATAAGGTGTTAATCCATGCTTCTTTCCACATTTCTTACAAGGCTCTGGCAGATTTTGAAATGATGTCAGTCTTGGCTTTTTGTTTACCCTTTCTGATTCTTTCTCTGGTTGTCAATTATATGATATGGATCTAACCTGACTTCTCTGGTTTTTCATCTTTTAGAAATTTTTGAAATTTTTCTCAACAATTTGGGCTCGATCCAATATTTTCGCATAAGTTGCAAGTTTTATGACTGCTATTCTACTTCTGATGGTTGGTCTGAGGCCCCTATCAAAAAATTTTACCTGTTTTGCTTCATTGTTGACCATATGTGGAGCAAACCTGGCCAATTTAATAAATTTGAACGCGTACTGTGTTACTGTCTTATTTTCCTGGACTAGTTCTAGAAATTCCATTTCTTTTTTATCTTGAATAAAATTTGAGAAGTACTTTTCATTGAATATCTCTCAAAATGCTTCCCAAGTCATTGGTTTGTTTTCTGTGACCATTGCTCTTTTTGCCATCCGCCACTCTTTTTGCCATCCGCCACCAGTGCTCAACTTCGCCTTCCAACATAAAGGTTGCCAAAGTGACCTTTTTATCCTCAAGACATTCTATTACTTCAAAAAATTTCTCTAATGGCATAATCCATCCCTCTACTTCTAGTGGATCTACAACACCCTTAAAGGAAGGTGGGCTTAATCTCTTAAATTGTTCGATACTACACCCACTATTTCCTATAACTGACTACCTAGGTGGAATTTTGCTCTCCATCTGATGCTGCATAAGAACAACCATATTTTCCAAACCTCTATGAATTCCCTCCATGCTAGCTCCAGTTACACGAGACCTTGATATTGTAATTATCTGTTCATACAATAAGTATGATTTAGAGCATATTCTTATGAAAATTTCCTAGGAACCCTAAACCTCTTGCTCTGATATCATTTTGTCACACCTCAAGTTTACAAACATTCCTGAAGTGTGACAGACTATTCTTATATTAGGAAAAATTCAAATTTCTACTTATATATATTGTACCAAAACATATGTTTTTTCATTAATTAAAAATTTGTACGAAGTTTGCCCGCAACTGGTATTAACATGAAGGCTAGATATATACTTCTCTTGGTAGAAGAAATATTACATCGGTGCCTTTGATCAAAAGTTACAAGGGGCAGGTCAATCATACTTACAAATTCTTCAAACATGGTCCTGCTGCATTTGAACTATGAAACAACAATTACCCTGAAAAATAGTTTCCATAGTTTGATGAATTTGGCTACTCAGTAAGTGATCATCATCGTTCTCAAAAATAATCATGGTTGGAAGATATAAACACTTTCAAAACGGAGGTATATTAAAAACAATGAGAGCAAAAGCATAACAATTTCACTTTCAGAAATGCACAGTAAAACATAATCGAAATGATTGAAATGCATATAAACATTTTAATAGAAATGCTTCATTAAAAAGCTTTCGTAGAATACCCTATTAGCGTTCCAAGTAGGTAACCTATATACCCCACCAGCATATTGGATGGGTCCAAACAATCCTTGCATGTCTAATTATACCTCACTGGCATACCAGATGAGTCCAAATAATCCCTACCGGCATAACCAGATAGGTCTAAACAATCACTGTGGGTCCAATCATACCTCACCGGTATACTGGATGAGTCCAAATAATCCCTACCGGGATAACTGGATAGGTCCAAACAACCACTGCGGGTCTGATCATACCTCATCGATGTCCTGGATGAGTTCAAATATCCCACCAGTGTCCTGGATGGGTCCAAATAGTCCCTGCAGGTCCAATCATACCTCACCGGCATATCAGATGAGCCCAAATACCCTACCAGCATCTTGGATGGTTCCACTGATACTTAAATTATTTCTAAGACTATTTTAAAATCAGAAAGCAGTAATATCATATATGCAAAGGATCATTGAAATCATTAACCAGAATTCACTTGAAGCAATTTTAACAATCAATTTCATTGAAATCTCTGTAAGTAACCAGTCAAACATTTTGGCAATAATTTCTAAATAGTAGCATTTCTAAAGGACATTCTTGAAATGTAATATGATAAACAGTCCATTATCAATAGAAGAGCGTTTAAGAAAATCCGAAGTTAAATACAAAAATATCACAATTTTATTAAAAGGATTATTTCACAGACAATAAGGTCACTTACGCATAAAACTTATAAAATAAAGATGATGGACTGAAATATCACTATTTTATTAAAAACAAATTACTTTCAGGAAAATGGTATCACTTACACATAAAACTTATAAAATAAAGATGATAGATGGAAATATCACGATTTTATTTAAAACAGACTATTTTTCAAGAGGATGAGGTCACTTACTTTTATATGTCACGAGATGGCTATCTTTTTGCTACTGCTAAAGCAAGATTGGGATTACTAGCTTTCAGCTACAGGTATGGGAAAAATAGATCAATCAGTTTATATGGAAAAAAATGAGTATATAACAATATGTTCGTATAAGTGTTAGAACTATTATATTCTTATGAGTGAAAGAAACAATGATATTATTGCTTTTATAAAAATATTATTAATACTATTTTTATGGAATAATATCATTTTTAGGGGAATATTATAGTTATGAATATATCAAAAATGTATAGTATGATATATAAGGACAAGTTAAAATTACATGGTATAGTCTAAAATTGGGTTATTAATGTGTAAGATTGTGATATTGACTATCATTTTATCCGTACTCTTTATAATAAATTATAATATATGGATGCCATATAGTCTTTACATTCTTACAAATTTTATATTTTATCTTTAATAAAATTATTATAATTTAGGTGAGTTAATATGGGAGGAGAAGAGAGAGGAGAGAGAATAAAATTCGTTTTTTTTTTCAAATATGTATTACTAATTATATTTTACTATAATTATACTCAAATAATTATATTTATACTCAAATAATTATATTTATACTATAAATATACTCAAATAATTATACTATAAATAATTATACTATAAATATACTCAAATAAAACTATATAATTATAAGTACTTATAAAAATATAATTATAAGTACTTATAAATATATAATTATAAGTACTATAAATATAATTATAAATATATACTATAAATATGTACTATAGTATAATTAGTTATACTATAGTATACACTAATTTGTAACTATTAAGGGTATAATCTGTAACTAATTAGTTAAAATGCTATCCTATAGTACACTACTGTATAGCAGTAGCATACATGGTCATCTATAATAGTTTACATCATATTATATGTACATTTGACACGAATTTGTAAAGTTTATAGAATATAGTGGAATTATAGGTTAATTTGAGTACATTTGACACTAAATATGTATTACTAATTATATTTTATGGGAAAAGTTTATATAGAGCCGAGGCTCTAAACAATCAAATTCGAGCTTACATCAAAAGTTTCATTAAAAGAGATTGTTTTGATGCCCAAATATCTTCAAATTCTTCATCTCGACATCAAGATGTATAGATATGAGAAAAAATTGATTTCAAGTTTTGAAAATAGTATATTTTGTAACACACTTTTGGACTGTCAATTTTTAAGATTTTCAAGTTTTCATAGATCTCTCGATCTACATTATTTTTAAAGCTTAAAACTTTATAAATAAAGATAAAAATATATTTTAAGGCTATCAAAAAGATTTCCAATATTGAAACCATATTTCTTACACTATTTGAAGGTAGGTTCTAATTTGATTGTTTAGAGCCTAGGCTCTATACAAACCGCACCCTTATTTTATGGGAAAGGGGAAGATAGAGAGACAATGAGAGACTAGTAAATATACTTATTAAAATGAAAATAATAAGACTTTTATTAATATAATACTAATATGATGAGATGATGATGAGAGAATAATGATACTAATATCATAATATTAATATTATGAGATGAAGATACTAATATCCTTAGAGAGAGAATAGTAATGAAAATGCATACGAGAGAGAGGACTTACGTGGAGGGAGAAACGACAATTTTTTGATGTGATTGATACTTAGCTCATAAAGGGGGAAAAGGTCTTTTTATTGTGACTGTAAGTGTTTCTCGTTATGACATATGTCCAAGTATGTGTCATATCTTTTGCTTAGTTGTCACTTATATGTGTGAGATATCATCTTTCTCAAGATACTGCTCCACCATAGAAGGACATTTCAATACTCCTTATTTCCTAATCATGACAACTCAATAGTCCTTGATTTTTAATCATGACAACTCAATATTCGGCTTATTTATTATTTGAGTAATGATCCTATAGGACCCTCCCCCACCTATGTGTGTAGGACGTTAAATGATCACCATTATAGTTGGCACGAATTTTAAAAAAAATTATCACATGATTGTGAGGCTTAACTTTTCTATAGATTTGTGTCAACTTTAATGGTCATCCTTTACGGGTCCTACGCACATGGGTTGGAGAGGGTCCAATAGAATCACTTCTCTTATTAATTTAATGATTTTAACTTGTTAGGTTAACGTGAAAGGCAAGTTTTGGTAGTCCCATGGAGCCTTAATATTGTAACAGATTATCACTATAGGTGTTTTATATTATTTACCTTCTATTTATTATTATTACTATTATTATTATTATTATTATTATTATTTATATTATTATTATTTATTATTATTATTATTATTATTATTATTATTATTATTGTTATTATTATTAGTATTATTATTATTATTATTATTATTATTATTATTATTATTATTATTCTTATTCTTATTATTATTACTTTCTCCAAAAATCTAAATATTATTATTTTAGTCCAAAAATTTCAAATCATCACATTCTTTTCCAGTTAATGAAATTTAGTTCTCTAAATTTTCATACTTCATTGCTCCACTTGCATAATAGGACAATCTTTGATCTTGTGGCCCTGATTCCTACATTTGAACAAGTTTTAGTCTCCTAATAGCAGGGTGTTAATCCATGCTTTCCACATTTCTTACAAGACTCCGGCGGATTTTGAAATGATGTCAGCCTTAGGTTTTTGTTTGCCCTTTCTGATACTTTCTCTGGTTTCCAATTTTATGATGTGGATCTAACCTGACTTCTCTGGTTTTTCATCTTTTGAAAATCTTCGTAATTTTTCTGAACAATTTGGGCATGATCCACTATTTCGACATAAGTTCCAAGTTTTATTACTGCTATTCTACTTCTGAATAGGTTTGCGGGTCCGATCATCCCTCACCAGCGTTCCGGATGAGTCCAAATACCGCTCCAGCGTCCTGGATGGGTCTGAATAATCCCTGCAGGTCCAATCATACGTCACCGACATATCGGATGAGTCCAAATACCCCACCAGTGTCCTGGATGGGTCCACTTATACTTAAATTATCTCTTAAACTCTTTTAACATCAGAAAACAACAACATCATATATGCAAAGTATCATTGAAATTATTAACCGGAATTCACTTGAAGCAATTTAAAGAATCACTTTCATTAAAATATCTGTGAGTAACCATTAAAACATTTTGGCAATAATTTTTGAAAGGTAGCATTTCTAAAGGACATTCCTAAAATGTAACATGATAAACAATCCATTATCAATAGAAGAGCTTTTAAGAAAATCCAAAGTTAAACACAAAAATATCACAATTTTATTAAAAGGATTATTTTTCAAGACAATGAGCTCAATTACGCATAAAACTTATAAAATAAAGATGGTAGACTGAAATATCACTATTTTATTAAAACAAACTACTTTCAGGAAAATGGGATAACTTACACATAATACTAATAAAATAAAGATGCTGGATAGAAATAACACTATTTTATTGCAAACATATTATTTTTCAGAAGGATAAGGTCACTTACATTTATATATCACAAGATGGCTATGTTGTTACTACTGCCAGAGCAAGATTGGGATTACTAGCTTTCAGCTACAGGTATGGGAAAAAAAGATCAATGAGTTTATATAGAAAAAAAAGAGTATAAAAAAATATGTTCATATAAGTGATAGAAATATTATATGCTTATGAGAGAGAGAAACAATGATATCATTGTTTTTATAAAAATATTATCAATACTATTTTTATGGAATAATATCATTTTTAGGGAAATATTATAGTTATGAATATATCAAAAATATATAGTATGATATATAAGGACAAGCTAAAATTATATGTCTAAATTTGGGTTATTAATGTGTAAGATTGTGATATTGTCTATCATTTTATCCGTACTCTTTATAATAAATTATAATATATGGATGCCATATAGTCTACATCCTTACAAATTTTATATACTATTTTTAATAAAATTATTATAATTTACGAGAATAAATATTAGTATGGGAGGGGAAGAGGGAGGAGAGAGAATAAAATTCGTTTTCTTTTTTTCTTCAAATAGGTATAACTATATATTTTATGTGAAAGGGGAAGATCCAGAGAGAATGAGAAACTAGTAATTATACTTATTAAAATGAAAAGAATAAGATTATTATTAATATAACACTAATATGATGAGGTGATGATTGATGATGAGAGAATAAAAGATACTATTTTCATAATATTAATATTATGAGATGATGATATTAGTATCATTAGAGAGAGAATAGTAATGAAATTGAATAAGAGAGAGAGAGGACATGCGTGGAGAGAGAAATGACAAGTTTTTGATGAGCTTTATGATTAACTCATGAAGGGGGAAAATGCCTTTTTATAGTGTGTGTAAGTACTTCTCCTTATGACATATGTTCAAGTATGTCATCATTTTAGTCCAAAAAATTTAAATATCATTATTTTGGTCAAAAAATTTGATAACTTAGTTCAAAAGTTTAAATATCATTATTTTAGTCCAAAAATTTCAGATCATCACATACAGAGAGAGAAGTTAGAGAGATAGTGAGAGAGCAAAGGAACAAAAATAGGAAGGAGAGAGAAGTTAGAGAGATAGTGAGAGAGGAGAGAAAATAGAGAATGAAAGAGAGAAGTTAGAAAGATAATGAGGAGAGGAGAGAAGATAAAGTGGGAGAAGGAGAGAAGTTAGAGAGATAGTGAGAGAGAGAAGGTTGACGATGAGACTGTGGATAAACCTCCCTTCGGGGAAGAAAGAGAACATTTGAGAGTAAAGAAGCTAAAAGGCAAGGACAATGAAGAGAGAAGACAAAAGAGGAAGAAGGTGAGACGACAACTGAGCCACCGTTCGGGGAAGAGAGAGAAGATAAAAGAGGACAAAGAAGGGGAAAGGAAGGGAGAAGGCGAGATGGCGGCCGAGTTGCCGTTCGGGGAGGAGAGAGAAGGTAGAAAAGAGGAGATTGAAGAGAGAATACTTTAGATAAACGGAAGAAGGCGAGACAGCAGCTAAGCTGTCGTTCAGAGAAGAGAGAAGAGATAGAAGAGGAAGAAGAAAGGGGAAGGGGCAAGACGGCGGTTGGGACCTACCACTCTAGAAAAAGGCTCAGATCGTTGCTCCTGTGAGAGAGGAGGAAGAGAGAGAAAGATGAGAGGAAAGAAGAGAGAGAGAAGGTAGAAGAGAGAGAGGTAAAGAGAAAAAAGGAGAGAGAAGAGATGATGAACAAGAGGAGAGAGAAAGAGGATGAAGAAGAGAGAGAAGGTAGAAGAGGAGAGAGAAAGATGAGAGAGAGAAGAGAGGGAGGAGAGAGAGCAGAGGAGAGAAAGAAGAGGGATGACGATAGAAGAAGAGAGAGAAAGGAGAGAGAAAGGGAGAAAGATAAGAGGAATAAAGAAAGATAAGGTAGAAGAGAGAGAAGAAGGATAGGGGAAAGAGAGAGAAAGAGAGAGATGAGAGTGAAGAAGAGGGAGAAGGTAGAAGAGAGAGAAAGGAGGGAAAAGAGAGAGAAAGATAGATAAATATGAGAGGGAAGAAGAGAGAGAAATATGAGAGAAAGAAGAGAGAAACATGAAAGAGAGAAAAAAAGAGGGGGGCCGGTAGCCTGACTGCCGGCCCTCACTTCGCACGTGGGAAGGGAGAGGATTACCTAGTAGATATTGGCTCGACGGTTAAGACTAAGGGCAACAAGTAAAATATTCTCTCTCCTCTCTCTTTAACAAAATTTAAGCAAAATAACCAAGAACCAAGAGCATAAGATCAAAGGGGGGTCAAAAGATTATTCAAAGGATCCAACGATCAATCAACCTCTCCCGAGGTATTACATGCTAGGTTTATATAAGAAACTATGGGAAACATGGGTGGATACCCAAAAACTAACCTAATTGTTAAAAAATAGACATTTCTAAATTAAATAAATGCTAAAAATTAGGGGCAAAATAACTATTTTACCCCTCCCCCACAATAAGCTGAGTAATTTCAGATCAGCCCCTGTCATGACCATGAACTCACGTGAACTTCTTGTGGCTGTCATGGGGTCCTTCCGGCCACTGTCTGGCCAAAATAATATCAGAAACTTGTAGAGCTCGATGAGGTGGTCATTTTGGTATAGGTTTTGAGCCATGAATCGAGGTTTTGGGCAGTTAACTTGAGGGGGCAAGATTTGTGAGAATCTCACAATTTTAGATTCAAGAACTCACCCATTTCTTGATTGTTTTCCTTGTCATGATCATTTTTCAATAAGAATAGCTCGATTTGGTGCCAAAATGACTATTTTCTCAGTTGGGGAATTTTTGCCTGAGTTGGGGATTCTTGTGACCCAAAATTGCGTCTTCTTGATCCCTGAAATACAGCAAATCCGACCATCCATTGCACAAGGTTTGGCCCGAATGAAGCCCTTGACCTTATGGTCGCGATGCATCCAATTTCAAGCCGATCAGGTATGCAAGCACCGTGATACAACTATTTGATCAAAGGGACATTCTTCTTCAAAATTCCTGCAAATTTTGCTTTTTTATGGCGATCTTCTCTCTTCGATTTGTCTCGGCTCTTGCCATGCCATCGAGCATGTCACATATCAAATAATCGGGCCGATGATCATCCTCCTAAAATTGGAAAGTCCAGCTCAAAATTGGAAAACACAGTATGGAAAGTTTAGCTCAAAATTGGAAAACACAGTATGGAAAGTTTAGCTCAAAATTGGAAAACATAGTTTCTATAAGTGAAAGCTGGTTTACCGAGCGTGCACCAGGATTGCGTGCGGCTTACCCATTTTTGGTAAGTTGTCTGCAGATTGGTTCAGAAATGTCTGAATAAATCGAAACTGGGTACTTGGGGGTTTTCAAACATTTTGAATCTAATAGAAGTGGTCTGGTGATCGTTTGAAGCTCCAATGATACGGTTGTAGTTACAAGGTCTTCTTTTAGCATGTTTGAGGCAAAATTTTCAAAACGTTTTTGGTGTCTGATCCTCCTTAACCTCATTATATTGCACTGAAAGTTGGCAGGTGTTATTTGGAGACCCTTAGCTATGTTTTCAATCATTTTTAGGCCATTCTGGGACTGTCAAGAATCCAGCTCTAAATTGGGGCTTATTATACAACTGCTTCTATGGTCCACAAGCATTTTTGTACCCGTGGACCTAAGTCACAAACTGCACTCTCCATATGCGTACTAAGGATAATAAGTGTTGAAAAATACCCTTCAACAGCTTGCCCCTTCCGAATGTTGTGCTTCGAGAGAAGTAAGAAGGATAACATTCGGAATCAAAACTTGTCCTTCAACTTTATTTTTCTTCATGGCCACTGGATCAAACGACCGCCAAAGGGGAAATCGTGTGAAGCTACTTCTTGGAGGGGTGACCAAGGTGCTCAACATTTTGGGGCCTTGTTTTAGGGCTTGTGGACCCAGATCTGTCGAGGCTTTGGGGGAGAAGAGACTTTGAGCTCCGAGTGGGGTCTTGCTTAAGGGCTTGTAAACCCACTTCAATTGCTCATATTTTTTGCTCCAACAGCTGGGACACCTTGCTTAAGGGCTTGTAGACCCAGTCGGTTAGAATCCAGGCTTGTCTAACAGTCGGGGCCCTTGTTCAAGGGCTTTCTTCCCAATCAGTCAGATTTGGTTTGGGTCTTCTGGTGGAGGTCCACGTCTCAGACCGTGCCTTCTGGTGGAGGTCCACGTTTGAGGCTATGTTTTGGATAGAAAACTAAGGAGCCCTTAGTGGGCGTGTGTGTTGCTACATCAGGTTAGCTTTGACAAGCAGGATACTGCTTTTGATGTGCGACCTCTTTGGGGTGTGAACCCCAGTCTTAACTGTGCCTATTCAAGGGTGTCTAGTGGTTGACCTAAAATGGGTAGACTAACACAGTGACTGGGAACCTTGAGGAAGCTTCACCTTGAAGTCGATGGCAAGTTTTGACCTGGCTTGACAGTTATGTGCCTTTAGGAGAGTCTTGGGCTTGTCATTGTATCTTTCTTGTTTTTGTTTGAATTCTTGAGAATGGGGTCCATTAGCATGAAACCCCGATTTTCCGTCTAAGCGATTCTTTTTATTCCTGGGTCATTTCACAAATGGACTCAGGTTGTTGAAATTTTTCTTAAGGCACTTTTTGGGTCCCGATAGTAGAGTATTTGGTATCAAAAAGTTTTCTTGAAGTGCTGACTGAAGCCGTCTATGGAGGCAAGTGTTGCATCAACCTGCTTATTGATTCAAGTGCCCTTTCAGGTTTTCACCTGAACGGGGGGAGTGGAGCTGCAGGGTGGTTTCACCAACTTTCTTCTTTTTATTGGGCTCTTTTACCCATGACGTTGCGGTCATGTCCACCCTTTTCTATTTTTACTCACGGTGCCCTTTTGGGCTGTCACCGTGCTCGGTTTTTATTTACGGAACACTCTTCTTCATGGCTTCATGGCCATGCCCATCCGTCATTTTTACTCATGGTACCCTTTTTGGTTTTCTCCATGTCCATTTTTTTTTTGGAGGCCACCAGGACTTGGGCCATGAATTGAGGTTTTGAGCCTCTAACTTGAGGCGGCAAGATTTGTGAAAGTCTCGCAATTTTATATTCAAGATCTCACCATTTCTTAATTGTTTTCCTCAATTTATTTGCTATAAATAGCAAGTTTCCTTGATCATTTCGCAACAATAATGGCTTCGATTTAGTGCCTAAATGACGACTTTCTCAATTGGGGAATTTTGGCAGGAATTGGGATTCCAATGGCCGAAAATTGCCTCTTCATGGTCCTTAAAATACAGTAATCCGACTGCCCATCACACTCGAGTTTTGGTCCAAATGAAGCCCTTGACCTTGTGGTCATGATGCATCCATTTTCACGCCGATCGAGTATGCCGGCACTGTGATATGACTATTGATGTCGTTGGGGTCCTGGTTTCCTTTTGGGTGGGGAGGCAGAAACCCTCTCTTGAAAAACCGTAGAGGTCTGACGCGTGGTGCACCCGCGGGCCCTCCTGCTAGCGGATAGGAGGCCGACAGTGAGTGAGAGTTTTCGACTGGAGCGTGAACGCTCTTACGCCGCTTTGGGGGTTCAGGGACATGCCTAGGAAAATGGCCCTCTTAAAGCAATTATGAAGCCCTCGGCCGCTTGTTAGCGTGGTTTGGATAGGAGCCCTCTATAAGCTGACAACCTCTCTCCTCTCACTCTCTCTATACTATTGGGATGGGATCCGAATGTCCCTCCTCCTTTATCGCCCTCTTGGAGGGATTTGCTGGCTGCTAAGGGGGTGTGGGGAAACCCGAGGGTTGAGGCCCACAGGTTTGCTTGTCGCCCTCTTGGAAGGATTTGCTGGCCGCTAAGGGGGCATGGGGAAACCCGAGGGTCGAGGTTCGCAAGTTTGCTCACATCCATGGGGTTGCAGATGAACGCGGGCTACCACGCGGGCGGGGTCACGTGCATGGAGGTGAGAGTGAGAGAGAGAGAGAGAGAGGAAGTATGACTCAGCTCAGAAGAGGTGGGGGTTGATTGGCACGATCGGGGTGCCCGCGGGACCGTACACTTAGGGGTATCCTCACTCTCTCAATGTTCTCTCTCTCTCTCTCTCTCTCCTCTCCCACAAAGACTAGGGGCTCACAAAGAAAGACAAGCTAACAAGAGAAATCTAGCCTTGATTCTTCCCAGCCTTTAGGGGTATTGGATCTCGAAAAAAGGGGATTTTTCTCTTCGAGTAAGCTAAGCTTGCTTATATAAAAGATTCACCAAACAAGGGTGAATGCTTAAAAGTCAAGCTTACTTACAATTAAAGAATACGTAAGGGTATCCTCATTCTCTCAATTTTCTCTCTCTCTCTCTCTCTCTCTCTCTCCTCTCCCGCAGAGACTAGGGGCTCACAAAGAAAGACATGCTAACAAGAGAAATCTAGCCTTGATTCTTCTCAGCCTTTAGGGGTATTGAAGCTCAAAAAAAGGGGTTTTCTCTCTACAAGTGAGCTAAGCTTTCTTATATAAAAGATTCACCAAACAAGGGTGAATGCTTAAAAGTCAAGCTTAATTACAATTAAATAAATTAAAAAAAAAATCAAAAAATTAGATGCAAATGACCAAAATGTCCTTGTGATCTTTTGCCCGAATGACGAGATGTCCCTACATCCAGGTTGCTCCACCATGGGAAGAACATGGAAGTTGGTCCTGCAACTTGCAAAAATTGTTCAGCTGTTTCAGTAATATATCTTTGTTCCTCTCTCGATTGTGAGAATTTTGATGCCCTTTAATCATGCTATGGTGGCCCTTTCCTTCTGGGTGAAAGTCCGGTCCGTTTCATGAACTTTGTTTGCCAATGCATCTTTGAGCTGCATTATTTTAGCTCTTGGCTCTACTTGCAAGTCAGAGAGGAGGCTGTTGCAGTCATTTTGCACCAAGTTTGGGCTGATTTGGTGTCAATTTGTGTATTTGCCTAATTTGGAAGGTTGTTGGAGAAAGGGATTCCGACATCTGGCTGGCTTTGGCTACCTGGGGACTTGCATTCATCAAACCACATATTGAATGCAAGAGTTGTACCAGAATGTAGCTCTACACGAGGTGATTCTATTGAACTCCTCCCTGCGTTGATTCAAAGCTTAGACATTGAGTTACGTTTCATTCAATCCGAAGCTTGCTGAATCTTATTTCTTCCTTAGATTCTCTGGTCAACTTTCCTCTTCAGAGCAATGGGGGTTCTCAATCACGCCACAGTATGTGCCATAAGTCAAAATGACGGGGCTGGCGTGATCTAGAACATGTCGACGTTTGAGCTTCATCATGCTTCAAAGGAGGGCATCATGGGTTGGTAAATTTGCTATAGGAAAACATTGTCACAGACCCCATTTTCGAGACTGGTTTGGTGAGGCTGCATTGCACTATGGTAAAACCCATGAGTTGCGAGGCCACATGAGCATATACCCCTCTAGGGAGGTCTGATTGAGGTCAAATTTGGTCCTAAGGGGTTTTTCGACATTATGAGCACAATGGCGGTGGTCTGGTGCCCTGTTGCAGCCATTATAATATGGTTACAATGAAGAGTCCTTTCTTGGTGCCAGAGCACCGCACCCAGGTCACTAAGTTAAAGCCTTTATGGTCGGCACAATCTTAGTCTGCATGTATTTTGTGAACCTGGGAGACCAGACTATCGCCGGCTCTCTCCTTATTCACATGGGCTTATGGAAGTGCGTAAAAAATTACGTACAATAACTTGCCTCGATGGATGTTGCGCTTCGAGAGAAGCGAGAAGTGTAATATTCTGAAAATTTTAACGTCATAGCTCCTCTAACGAATCCTTGCCAAGACGTGTTTATTGCCTTTGGATCAATATTTTTTTCTTGATCACCGACACAGTGCAATCCTTGAGGGGTAGACGTTGCTGAGCTTTTCCCATGACCCAAGGGCGACCAAAGTGGTTTCTAATGGTTCAGTGCCTTATTGAGGGACTTTCTCCAGGTTCCCCCAGAATCCTTTTTTTTTGTGGGAGGTCACACTGATGGTCTGCCTTAGGTGGGCTTATGACTTTTTTCTCAATGTGAACTCCTGCTGTTTCAGCTAGTGGGGGCCGTTCTTGTGAGCTTTATGCCATTCTGGCTGGGGAGATCCTGATGTTCCATTTGATGGGGGCCCTTCTTGTGAGCTTTATCCCTATCCAAACTGAAACGCTAGGAGAAAACAAGGTACCTCTTGGCTTATGTTCTGCAGGTCCAGTTGGGGGTCTCCCTAATTATCTAGACTTGAAAGGAGGATAGCCTTCGTGGCGATTCCATTTTAGGGGACTTCACCTTGGATGTTTGAAACTTGATGGAGGAAGAAAAGGCAGGCAAGGTACCTCTTCGGCTTACATCCTAAAGGTCCAATTGGGGATCGCCTGAATTACCCATACTTCATAGGAGGATGGCCTCTGAGGCGGTCCCATTTTAGGGGACTTCACCTTGGATGTTGGAGTTTGATGAGAAGAAAGGCAGGCAAGGTACCTCTTTGGCTAACGTCTTACAGGTCCAATTGGGGATCTACCGAATTACCCAGACTTGATAGGAGGATGCCCTCCGAGGCGATTCCATTTTAGGGGACTTCACCATAGATGTTGGAGTTTGATGGAAAAAAAGAGAGATTTTTTTTTTGATGTGGCGGCACTAACTCCTAGGATAAAAAATGGGTGGCGTTGGGGCTGAAAATTTTCTTTGAAAGGCATTGAGGCCTGGATTTTTTTTTTGGAAGGCACTGGGTCTTGAATTTTTTGGAAGGCACCGGGGCCTGAATTTTTGGAGGGCACTGCGGCCCAGAAGTTTTGGAAGGCACTAGGGTTCGAATTTTTATTGAAGGCACTGGGGCCTGAATTATTTTTGGAAGGCACTAGGGCTCGAATTTTTTTGGAAGGCACTAGGGCCTAAGATGAGAGGGTTTGGCCTGAAGGCCGAAGATAAGAAAGTTTGGCTCGAAGGCCGGAGAATGAAGGGTCGGTTCAGGCGCCCTTTGTGGGTTTTCACTTGAACTGAGTGGATATGACACCAACATAGTGGTTTTCACCATATCCTTTATTAGGGCATTTTTACCCGTGACTTTGAGGTCATGTCTACCTGTTCATTATCGTTTTACTCATGGCGGCCTTTGTGGGTTTTCGCCATGCCCGAATTTATTTTTTTTTTTCAGGACTCTTTTACTCATGTCTTCGTGGCCATGCCCGGTAATCCATTTTACTCATGGTGCCCTTTGCGGGTTTTCACCATGCCCTTGTTTCTTTTTGTTGGGCGATTTTATCCATAGCCCCTTTTTTTTGTGGCTATGTCCGCTTGAAGCTCTTTTACTTTTACTCGAGATGGTTGCCATCGTGCCCGACTTCTCTTTTTTTAGGGGGAAGGAGGTCACTAATGCAGTGAGCCTTGACGGAGGAGTCTTGAGAGTCGTGAGGGTGTGGCCCTGCCTCAGGTTGATTGTAGCAACTAGTGGCCAAGGCAGGGTGTCTTTTCTCCTCCCGAGGTGTTACCCCGAAGAGTAACTTTATTGTGACCCAGGCGATTTGTGTTCACACGGGATCAACGATGGTGGTGTCCGCAGGAGCTGTTAGATGGCGCCTGTGGTGGTGGAATGTTGGAGGTACTCACAATGGTGGAGTGAAGATGGCACCCATGGGGGTTGAAATGAAGTGGCACCCGCGGGGGGCAGAATGAAATGGTACCCACGGGGGGTGAAGTGAAGTGGTACCCGTGGGGGGTGAATTGAAGATGGCACCCGACGGGAGGGGGGGGGGGGGGGGGTGAAGTGGACGAGTAGGCTCGTGGCGGGGTTAGGAAGTGAAGTGGTACCGAGGGGAGTGAAGTGAAGTGGTACTGCGAGGGTGAGTAAG
>NW_006499036.1:817031-864906 GCF_000471905.2 Amborella trichopoda
CGGGGGGGGGGGTGAATGACGATGGCTCCTGCGGGGGTTGGAATGAAGTGGTACCCACGGGGGATGAAGTGAAGTGGTACTTGCAGGGGGTGGAGTAAAGATGGTACCAGCGGGGGTGGAGTAAAGATGATACCCACGTAGGGTGGATGGAAGTGGTACTCGTGGGGGGTGAATTGAATTGGTACTCGCAGGGGGTGAAGTGAAGTGGTACCCATGGGGGGTGGAATAAAGTGGTAACTGTGGGGGGTGAAATGAAGTGGTACCCACAGGGAGTGGAGTGAAGATGGTACCCATGGGGGTGGAATGGAGATGGCACCTGCGAGGGGTGGAATGAAGTGGTAGCCGTGGGGGGCAAAGTGAAGTGATACTCACAGCAGGTGGAGTGAAGATGGTATCCACGAGGAGTGAAATGAAGTGGTACCCGCGGGCGGTGGAATGAAGTGGTACCCGCGGGTGGTGGAATGAAGTGGTACCCGGGAGGAACGGAGTGAAGATCGTACCCTCGAGGGGTAGAGTGAAAAGGTACCCCAAAGAAAGCATGCTTAGAGAGGCGGTGCTTGGATGCCGAGGCGCCTGCATGCTGGGGCAAGGTTAGGTGGAGAGTGCCACGTGGATGGTGGTGCATTACGCGAGATCCTTTTGCGTGATCTACTGATGATGCCAGGCTGACAATATGGCAGCGTGAGGTTTGACTGTGATGCTTCATGAGTAACACCTAGTAGGTGAGGCATGAGAGGGTTTAAATTTCATGACCATCGAGGCACCATTATGGTGACATGTGGCGGAGCAGCTAGGCGGCATGGTGCTCGGAAAGCAACAAGCCTTGATGAGGCTAAGTCCCTTAAAAAGGGGCTAGGCAGGAGAGTGTGAGGGCAGCTTTTCCCCTTTGTGACAAAGTTCCTTTTCTTGATGCCCCTTCCTATTGAGGCAGTGGGGAGGCTTCATTTTCTTTGAAGAACTTGGTCGATGAGCGATGCCCGCTGCGAGGGCTGACTGCTTAACACTAGGCTTTGAGATGTGCACGGGCGTTGGGCATCCTTATGAAGGTATTTGCCAGTGCAAAAGGGACGATGGACCTATGATAGAGGGCGAGCTTGTTTCTCTAGGACTCCTCTGTTTGTGCAGGACCCATGACGTGAGGCCCGCGGGCGTGTATAAGGCGCCGAGGGCCAGGCATCCTGAATCCTAACATACCTTTTTAGGTATGATGGTAAATTTCAAGAGGGTGGTGGCTGGCCCGCGTGCTTGTCTGGCCCAGCTGTGTGAGCACATTTTTTGACACCTTGGTCCTCGATGCAGACTAAAAAGAGAAGCCGGTTAAGAAAGCCTTGACATACAGTGTAATTTTTTAAAGTCTCAGAATTGCCCCAGAATGGGTAAAAATGTTCTTAAGGATTTCAAAAGGCCACCTGCCAAGTTTTGTCAGAATCTAACATGACTAAGGTAGTATAAACAAATAAATAATTTCAAAAAAATTGGCCTCTAGCACCCTGAAATGGACCCTGTAACTAGAAAACTATTTTTAGTGTGTCAAATGGCTGTGGGACAACCGCCATTGGATCGAGCATGGTAAAAAACCCCTAGAGGTCAAGTTTTGACTTAAACAGACGTTCTAAGATAAAGTTGTAGGTGAAATGTTAAAAAGCGGTAGGCCGCACGTTATTCCTGTGCGGCCTCCCTGCACCAATTTTCATTAAAGGAGACTAGTTTGTACAATTTCAAACAGCAACTTTGAAGACTTATATCTCACTCGTTACAAGTCGGATCGGGTTCAAACTTTGTGAGCGTGTTCGTCTCATCAAGACGAGAGTTCGCTATTTGTGAAGACAATTGCAGGAAATTCAATAGTGACACTTCTCGCTCGAGCGGTCGTATCATGACGCTCACAAAACGGATCAATGCAAGACCAGTTCCATTGTGTGCGTAAGGTATGAGGTTACATCAGGGCCGAACCTCGTACATGATGAACGGATAGATTTCACGTGTGAAGGCGATAAATTTATTTTAAATTTCGGTTGTTGGATTTCAGATTTCGGCCAAAAACCTAAGATGGCAAAATCTTCGTTTAGGCACGCAATCGTGACAACATGCTCAGTGCAATTTAGCAAAGAAATCAAAGAAATACATCAAGAAACGAGCGATTATCCATCTAAAGATTTCACGATTCGTGCAACTTTGAAGTCGCATGATCATGGCCTAAAAACATGATCCAATGCTCGAAGTATGTACCAAATCGATCGTCATGCTAAGCCTAACTAGAAAGTAATCATCTTTTTGTAAAACGGGCGTCAAAGCAATCCCGAATCATCTATGGAAGATCTAACACGTTTTAGGGCAGCAGCAGTGATTGTTTTGGAATTTTGTGTATTGTTGGGCAAGAGCAAAATCGTCATTTTGTCCCAATCTTTAGATTTAATTTTACTTCAAATAAATTTTAATTATCATCAATTAGGTCAAATTTTGGCCATCCACCCATGTTTTGGGTCCAAGTCTATAAATACATGCTAAACCTAATTGTAAAGGACTTCAATCGCATGAATAAAATTTGAGTGTTTTGCATTGTAAATGTGGGCACGTCTAAGAGAGAGAGAGGAGAGAGAAGAAAACGTTTGGTATCCCTCGGTGATGATAACTTTCTCTCTCCTCTTCTCTTCTCTCTTCTCTTCTTTCTTTTCTCTCCTCTATAGTCTTCTCTCTCTGCTTTCTTTCTCTGTCTTCTTTTTCTTATCTTTATCTCTCTCCTCCTTGCCTCAAACACACATGACAGTAATCATCACCGTGTGTGTGTCGCTCACTCTTTCTCCTTCTTCTTTTTTCTCTCACTCTTCCTCTTTCTGTCTCTCTCTTCACTCTCAACATATACGACAATAGACATTGTCGTACATGCCTCTCTTTCCCTACTTTCCTATTTTCTCTTTGTTCTCTTTCCTCTCTCATCCCCTCTTTTTTCTAATCTTCCTCTTTCTCTTTCCTTTTCTCTCTCTACTTCTCCTTCATCTTCCTTCTCTCTCTTTCTTATCTCTCTATACTTTTTCCTCCTCTCTATCTTTCTTTCTCTCTCTATTCTTTCCTTTCTCTCTCCTCTGCAGTCATGCATAGTGTTGCCCATCACTGAGCATAACGTTTACTTACTTTTCTTATCTTTGAAAAATGCACAGTGAGTCGATCCTTAACCCGAGTGGCGGATCGAGCCTCTGTCTGAGTTCCTTTTCCCTCCAGTCATGCACGATGATGTTGATTACCGCCCGCGACATTTCTTCCCTATTCCTTGATGAGGACATTGAATCGAGCCCTTTACCAAGTGGCTAGCCAGGTCATGTTTGAGTCTATTTTGACACACGTGGCAATACCTATCACCGTGCGTGTCTTTTGCTCTCTCTCCCCTGACTCTCTCTTTGTCTCGTCATGGATGGTGGAACCTAATGTCATCTATGTTTTATCTTTCCTTTTGTCATGGACGGTGGAGCTTATTATCGTCCATGTTCTCTCTTTTTCTCTCTCTTATCATGGACCGTAGAGCCTATCACCATCCATACTCTCTTTCCCTCTCTCCTATCATGGGTGGAACCTATCACCATCCATGTTCTTTCTTACCCTCCTCTCCTTTGTCATGAACAGTAAACCCCATCGCCGTTCATGCTTCTTCTCACTTTCTCTCCTTTGTCATGGACGACGGGATCCATCGCTGTTGATGCTCCTCCACTCTTCTCTCTCCTCTTCTTTCTTTCTCTCTCCTCTTCTTTCTTTCTCTCCTCTTCTTTCTTCTCTCTCCTCTCCTCTCTTCTCTCTCCTCTTCTTTTTTTTCTCTCTTCTTTTTCTTCTCTTTGTCTTTTTCCTCTCTCACCAAACACGCATGACAGTAACCATCGCCGTGTGTGTCTCTCTCTTCTCTCTCTTCTTTTACCTTTCTCTCTTTCTCTTTCTGTCTCTCTCTTCATTCTCAACATACACAGCAGTAGACACTGTCGTGCATGCATCTCTTCCCCTGCTTTCCTCTTTTCTCTTTTTTCTCTTTCCTCTCTCATCCCCTCTCTTTCTTAATCTTCCTCTTTCTCGTTCCTTTTATCTTTCTACTTCCCCTTCGTCTTCCTTCTCTCTTTCCTATCTCTCTCTGTACTTTCTCCTCTACTCTATCTTTCTTTCTTTCTCTATTCTTTCCTTTCTTTCTCCTCTCCTGTCAGGCACGACGATGCCCATCACCGAGCATGATGTCCACCTTCTTTTCTTGTCTTTGGAACAAGCACAGTGAGTCGGGCCTTAACACGAGTGGCGGGCTGGGCCTCTGTCTGAGTTCCTTTTCCCTCCTGTCGTGCATGGTGATGTCCATCGTAGCTCGCGACATTCATTCCCTATTCCCTAACAAGGACATTGGATCGAGCCCTTTCCTGAGTGGCGGGCTGGGTCATGTTCGAGTCCTTTCTGACACACGTGGCAATACCTATCGTTGTGCATGCCTTTTCTTCTCTCTCCCCTGACTCTCTCTCATCATGGACGGTGGAACCTAACACCATTTATGTTTTCTCTTTCCTTCTTTCTCTCTCTTATCATGGTCGGTGAAGTCTGTCACCGTCCATGTTCTCTCTTTCTCTCTCCTATCATGGATGGTGGAACTTATCGTCGTCCATGTTCTTTCTTACCTTATCTCTCCTTTGTCATGAACGACAAAACCACATCATCGTCCATGCTTCTCCCCTCTTTCTCTCTCTTTTGTCATGGACAGCAGAACCCCATCGCCCTCTATCCTTGTCTTTCTTCTCTCTCCTTTATCATGGACAGTGGAACCCCATCGTCATCCATGCTTCTTGCCTTTTCTCTCTCTTCTCCCTTTCTTCTCTCTTCTCTCTTTTCTTTCTCTCTCTTCTTTCTTCTTCCACCTCTCTCTTCTTTCTTCTCTCCCCTTTCTCTCTCTTCTTGCAATCTTTCTCTTCTCTCTTCTTTCACTCTTCTTCTAATCTCTCTTTTCTCTCTTCTTCCTCTCTTTTCTTTCTTCTCTCTTTCTTCTCGTCTTTACTTTCTTTCTCTTCTCTCTTCTCTCTTCTTTTTTCTCTTTTCTATCTATTTTCTCTCTTCTCTTTTCTCTCTCTTCCTCCTCCTTTCTTCTCTCTCTTCTTCCTTTCTTCCTCTTTCGTTTTGACCAAGGGATGCTTAGATTAGCATTGTCATGATAGTCTTGTCGTCAAGCAGTATTGCCACCGTGCCGGTCTGAGTTACCGTGCCCATCTTGCTACCACGACAGGTTAGCCATTGTGTCAGGCTGATCGGTGTTGGTCTTGTCATCGAGTAGTATTGCCACCGTGCTAGTCTGAGTTATCGTGCCTGTCATCCTACCATGTCAGGTTAATCACCATACTGGTCTAGCTACTGTGTCAGTCTAGCCACCGGATCAAATTTCTCTTTCTTCTCTTCTCTTCCCTCTTCCCTCTATCATATTTCTCCCTTTTCCTTTTGTCACCCCAATCTTCATCTCATTCCTTCCCTTACTTCCTTGAATGCGCATGCTTGTGTGGCTTCACCAAAGACAAGGTGCAGTCCCTCGGCCCACTTGTCTTGTAAATTAATTGTGTGTGTCAGATTGCAGAAGCAGGAGAGTACAGGTCTAGGGAGACGATTCCGAACCAGTTGTAAGACTGGGGAGCTTTCCGACGTGATCTAAGAGGGCATCTACATGAGTCAGCCCTAGTGAGTCATAGACCCAAATGAGGTGTGTCTTGCCTCACATTAAATTCCTCACTCATCTGTTGGTATACCTGCCCTTATTTTTTAACAAGGTTCCTGAGAGAGCAGTCTCAAGTCCTGAGTTCCCTTGAAGCCGAGACACGTGCCACCAGGTCATCTCGACTCGAAAAGGCGAGATCGAGGCACCTAACCAGCTTGGCGACTCCACTAAGGACGTACTGCCCCTTTGTCGGATCGTCCTTGTTTGGCTAGTCTCTCCTTTATTTATTGCTTTTCTGCACTCACATGGCTTCCGGGTTTCTTAACCCATTTATCCGAATCGAGGATTTTCTCATCCTCGCATTTGTGAGAATCCCCCGGGAACAAGTTCCTCGAACTTCGTTCCCAACTTTCCTTCTGGGCAAAGACCTAGTGTCTAGCTCCTAAGTCTTAACCTGGATAGGTGTGAGAAGGGACTTAAAGGTCCCTAACTCCTCATCTCTTAGCTCTGGTGGAACCTCCATCAAAGCACTCTGCATCGGTAGCACATCTGCTGCCACTCACAACATGCGCCCTGTCACCGGTAAGTCACTTGCCTGTCGTAATGCTGAGGTATGTCGAAAGGCTGCTCAGTCCTTTTTCGTAAAAGGAAAAGAAGTTGTCGTTGCTTCTGTGGATCCCCGCAAGGCTACCCACCACATTCCTCTACCACCTCGGGTCTTTATGCTTAGAGGTTCGACACATCGAGGCAAAGACCTTGGGGCCTCCACCTCTCTCACACACCATGAGGCTCGTGGGTTACCCACTCAAGCCACACCTCAGGGCCCTTATGCCACCTCGAGTCAGTGTTCAGGATCGGGCCAGGTCCTGTATACATTATGGATGTGCAGCCCACCACTCAGGGAAACATCGTCGCTGTGCCAACCCGAGTACACGGAAGATGACCCCCTCGTCCTCCCTCTTTGCACACACTAGTGCACCCTGTAAGGGGCAGGCTCCCACCTATTCTCTTACAGACACCTGCTCACAATTCTTGGCCTCCTAAGGCCGGACCACCTGTTCGAGCTCGAGCTAAGGCCCAAGTCACCCATGATCCTTCTTCAAGGAGTGCACACGCATCGCCTTTACAAACTGCTCCTCGTTCCTGACTAAATTATCTTCATGAGTCGAGCCTTCCCTGCCTGCCCCTCCTCTTTTGGGTAAGCATCTTCAGCTGTGATACTCGAAGAACTTCCCCAAGTGTACCATCTTGATCCAGCCCCATCAGCTCAATCATGTCTCTAGAGCCCATAAGAGAGCTCGGGGCAAAGATCAGATGGGAGATCAAGTCCTTCATCCTCCCCGGCCCAGGTTGAATCCAACACCTGATCCACACTCATTGCTTCACCTGATGGTGACGACGCTTTCTTGCTTAAGAAAAGCTGGACAGCCACAGTCCCAATTGCAGTTTTGGCGGGAGGTCCATCAAAGCCTCAAAGCTAAAAGCGATAGGGGTTTGCAAATCCTGACTAGGGAAGCAACCAAGACAGTTTGGGCCACCTCTCTTGGTGACCCCCTTTACAACCACTCAGCAGCCATGATCCCAAGACCGTCAAGAACCGATCCTCACGTGATAGACATATAAGACTCAAGTACAACTGGGGTATGCCAAGGCCTTGCTGACCGATCTACCGTGCACGGCCCGCCAAGCTCGGAAGCCTTCAATTTCACCTAAGGCGTCACTCTGAGGAAATGGTTAGCGTTATGGTTGTGATCGAACCTAATGACAATCAGGAGGAATGCATGGACAAGTTCAAACAGATGGTGCAAGCAATGGTGGAGAAGATTGATTGCATGAAAAGCATGTGTCCTCAGTCAATGTATCCCATCATGAGGTTGACTCCCAACACTCGGGTGATGCAGCTCCAAGGCAGCCTTCTCCTCCTGCCTCACAAGAAAATTCCGTCCCTCACCCCATATCACAAGCAGACATCGATGCCATTGTAAGCCATAGCTTGAAGAACAAACAAATCTTGGGTTTACAGGTACAACACTTTACCAAAAGCGGTACCGCTCCTACATTGTTCGGGTTCTATTTTCCTCGGATTAAAAAAAAGCGAAGCTTCCCCTGTTCAATGTTACAACATCCCTGCACCAGCATATCGTGTATTTTCCAAGCGGCATGTCGAGAGCCAGCGGCTGATTGGAGACTCCTCCTCCATCAGTTTGTTGAAACCCTTGATGGCCTGGATTTTCAGTGGTATGCTCAGCTTCTCCCAAATTCAGTACATAATTGGGAAGAGATGGAGAAACTGTTCCACTAGCGATTCTATGATGTTGATGGAGAGGTCCAAACCATCAAACTTCTCCCTTTGATCTAGGAACCAGATGAACCCATGGATCAATTCATAGCAAGATAGAGAGATTTAGCTACACGTCATGTTCAAACACATTTTTAGCACTTTGGTCCCTGATGCGGAATAAAGAGGAAGCAGGTCAATAAAGCCTCAACATACAGTGGAAATTTCCACAATCTCATAATAGCCCCAGAACTGGTCAAGATCTTCATAAGCACTTCAAAAGATCACCTGCCATGTTTCATCGCAATCATACATTTCTAAGGCAATGAACACAAAGAAATAAATTAGAAAACATTGGACTCTAGCACCTTGAAATGGACCTCATAACTAGAACTTTATTTTTGCTGCGTCAAATTGATATGGGACCACCGTCAGTGGATTCGACAAGGTCGAAAACCCCTATGGGTCAAGTTTCGGCTTAATCGGGCACACCAAAACAAAGTTATGGGTAAAATACCAAAAAGGGGTAGGTCACACCCTATTCCCGTATGGCCACCTTGCACCAAAACACCATTAAAAGTGGTTGCTTTCACAATCATGGGCAGTGAATTTTGGGACTTATAACTCACTCGTTCCAAGTCGGATCGTGCTCAAATTTTGGGAGCATGTTCATCTCATCGAGACGAGCGTTTCGATAGGTGCTATGCCCTGTGACGATACTCAAACAGGGAGAAACCTTAGAGAGAAGTTGCTGATTCATGAAGAAAATTGCAAACAATTGAGCAGCAGCACACCTCATTCAAGTGGCCAAATCACGATGCTTGCCAACCCGATCGATGCGAAACCAATTCCATTATATGCATAAGGTCCGAGGCCATCTCTGGTCCGAACTCCACATACGATGAACGGTTGGATTTCACACATGGCGGCGTCGAAGCTACTTAAAATTCCGGCCGCCGGATTTCAAGATTCTGGTAAAAAACTCAAGACGACGAAATCTTTATCCGGACTTGAAATAGAGCTGCATTTCTTGCAACGTGATCGTGACAGCATGCTTAGTGTGATTCAGTAAACAAATAGAAGAAAAACATCAAGGAACGAGCGCTCTATCTATCCGAAGTTTTTAAGATTCATCCAAAATTCATGTCTCATGATCATAACTTAAAAACATGATTCATGGCTCGAAGTTGGTATCAAATCGATCGCCATGCCGAGCTCTACAAAAAAACAACCATCTTTTGATCAAATGAGCATTAGAGAACCCCGGATCAGTCATGGAAGACCACACAAGTTCTCGGGCAGCAGTAGGGACTGTTTTGAAATTCCACACATTGTTAGGCAGGGGTAAAACAATCATTTCACACGCATTTTCAGAATTTCTTTTAATTCAAATATATTATAATTATCTTCAATTTTAGGTAGTTTTTGGGCATCCACCCATGTTTGGGCCTAATTTTATATAAACATGCAAAGCTTAGTTGTTAAAAAAACCTTGGATTTAACTTCGATTCATTCATTACGATTCAAATTCTTGCTTAAGTTAGTGATACATACTGGAGAGAGAAAGGAGAGAGAAGTGAAGGGCTAGTACCCCTTGATAAGGTAACTTTCTCTTTCCTCCCCTCTTTCTCTCCTCTTTTCTCCTCTCCTCTTTTGTCTCCCCTCTTTCTCTCTTCTCTCTTCTTTTCTCATCTCTATCTCTTTATCTCTCCCTTTCTCTCTCCTACCTTCATCTTTATCTCTTCCTCTCTCTTCCTCCTCTGATTTATCATGCCTCAATCTTTCGACTTCTCCTTTTCTATTCATGCACGGCATACCTATCGTTTTGTGTGATGCCTTCCTGTTCATGAGACAAGAGCAGTGAGCTGGGCCTTATCCTGGATGCTGGGCCGGGCCTCTATCAAAATTCTTTCTCTCCTATCTTTAGTCACAGACGGCTCGAGCTTAGCGTCGCCTGGGTTCTCTTTCTTTCTTCTCTTTTATCCCAACCGACACAAGCCTAGCGCCGCCTAGGTTCTCTTTCTTTCTTCTCTTCTGTCCTAGCCGGCACAAGCCTATTGCCGCTTGGGTTCTCTCTCTTCTCTTCTGTCACAGCCGGCGCAAGCCTAACACCGCCTGGGTTCTCTCCCTTTCTTCTTTTCTGTCACAATCGATGCAAGTCTAGCGCTGCCGAGTTCTCTCTCTTTCCTCTCTTCTATCACAGCCGGCGAAAGCCTAGTGCTGCCTGGGTTCTCTCTCGTTCTTCTCTTCTGTCATAGTCGACGCAAGCCTAGTGCCACTTGGGTTCTCTCTCTTTCTGCTCTTTTGTCACAGCCAGCACAAGCCTAGTGCGATCTGAGTTCTCTTTCTTTCTTCTTTTCTGTCACAGCCGGTGCAAGCCTAGCACTGCCTGATTTCTCCCTCTTCTTTCTTTATTTCACAATCGTTAGAAGCCATCGTCGTATGTGTCCTCCACCTCCTTTCCTTCCCTTCTCTATCTTCTTCTTCTCTCATGGTTTTCTATCATACTCTATTTCTTCTTCTCTTTTATGGTCTTCTCTTCTCTCTCTTCTTTTCTTTCTCTCTCAGATCTCTCTTCTTTCTTTTACTCTCTCGTTTGATCAAGAAGGGTTGAGACTGGCCTTCAATGGTAGTCATGTCATTTAGCGGTAATGTTGTTGTGCCGGTCATAGTTACTGTGCCCGCTTTATTGCCACGGCAAAGAAGTCATTATGTCTAGCTAGTTGGTATTGATATAGTCGTCTAGTAGTAAATCTTTTGAGCTGGTCAGAGCTAACGAGCCCGTTTTACTACTACGACAGGTCAATTACCTACTAGTTAGGTCACTGTATCAGTCTCACCACTCGATCAAATTCTTCTCACCCCAATCTTCATCTTCTCATTCTTCTCATCTTTTGAATGTGCAAGCCTGTGTATGTTCACCTGAAGGAAAGGTGTGGTCCCTTGACCCACCTGTCTTGTAATATTTCCCATATGTGTGTGATTGTAGAAATAGGAGAATACAAGCTAAGGGAAGCGATTTCGAACCAGTTTTATGACTGGGGGGGCTTGTTTCGTGATCTAAGAGGGTGCCCACACGAGCCAGCCCGAGTAAGTCCCAAACCCACCTAAAATTCCTCTCTCATCGGGTGGTCTACCTGCCCTTGCTCTTGAGTAAGGTTCCCAAGAGAGCAATCTCAAAGTCTTGAGTTCCCCTGAATCCCGTGACGCGTGCCTCTCGATCATCCAGATCCGGAGGTCGAGACCGAGGCACCTGACCAGCATGGCGACTCCACTAGGGACTTACTACCCCTTAGTCGGATCGCACTTGTTTGGCTAGTTTCTCCTTTTATTTTCTGCATCTTCACTTATGGCTGTCGGGTTTTGTAACCCATTCATCCGAATCGGGGATTTTCTTATCCCCACATTCGTGAGTGTCCACAGGGAACAAGTTCCTTGAAATTTTTTCCCAACCCTCCTTTTGAGCAAAGACCCCGGGTCTAGCTCCTAGGTCTTAACCTAGATTGGCGTTGCCTCCCCATCGCCTAGCTCTGATGGAACCTTCACCAAGGCACCCTGCATTGATAGCACATCTGTTTTTGCAACAGATCTGTTGCCCCACACAACATGCACCTTGCCACCTATAAGTCACTTGTTGGTTATGTTGCCAAGGTACGCCGGAAGGATGCCCAGTCCCTTTTTGCAAAGGCAAACAAGTTGTTATTGCTTTTGTGGGTTACCGCAAGGCTACCCCGCACATTCTTGCACCATCATGAGTCTCTATCTCTAGAGGCTCGACACATCGAGGTACATACCCTGGGGCCTCCACCTCTTGCACACACCATAAGGCTCGTGGGTCATCCACTCGAGCCACACCTCGGGGCAACCCTTATGTTTCCTCGAGTCAGCGTCCATGATCAGACCTCCCAAATTTTGGGTCCTGTACACGTTGTTCATATGTATCCCAATGCTCGGGGCAACACCATCATTGCGTCAACCCGAGTACACAGGAGGCGACCTTCTCCCCTCCTACCCAGCACACACTATCACACCCTGTAAAGGGCAGGCTCCCACCTGTTCTCTTCCAGACACCTACTCGTAGTTCTCGACCTCCTTAAGCCAAACCACATACTCGAGCCCGGGTCGACCCCCAAGTCACCTGTGATTCTTCTTCAAGGGGCGCACATGTGTTTTTGCCACAGACAGCCCCTCGCCCTCGACTCAGGTGTTCTCATGAGTCAACCCTATTATTACCTGCTCCTCCTTCTTCAAGCAAGCACCTCCAGCCCTGATACTCGAAGACCATCATCAAGAGTATCATCTTGAAATAGCCTCATCATCTCGGTCATGTCTCTGGAGCTCATAAGAGAGCTCGGGGCAAAGACTTGATGGAAGATCGAGACCGTCATCCTCCTTGACCTAGGATGACTCCAGTCCCAGACCCTCATCCTTTGCTGCACCTGATGGAGACAACTCTCTCTCTTGTAAGAAGAGTTGACCAACCGCAGCCCTGATCACACTTCTTGTACGAGGTCCATCGAAACCTCAAAGCTAAACGTGATAGGGGTATGCAAATTCTGACCATGGCGATCCGGGCAACCAACTGAGATGACCCCATTCGCCTGAATCCCTTCTACGCTCTTCAGATGACGAAGCCTGAAGAAGAAGTACATGCACCCTGCAGAATGGTTAGTGTCGTAGAAGATGACCCACCCACTCAGTAGCCACAGTTCCAAGACCGTCGAGAACCGGTTCTCAGGCGATTGACGTATAAGAATCGAGTCTAGTCAAGGCATGCTGACCCCTTGCTGACCGATCTACCGTGCACGACCCGTCATGTTCGTAAGCCCTCAATTTCATCTAATGCTGACCCACTTGGAGAAACAGTCAGTGCAATGGTTATAAATGACCCCGACTCACAGGAAGACCGCATGAACAAATTTGAATATATGGTGCGCACGATGATGGAGAAGATTGATCGTATAAACTCCGTACGACAATCAGCTAACCTTGAGGTCAATTCCCACCACTCAGATGGTGCACCTCTAAGGTAGCTCCTTCCCTCTACGTCACAAGACAATTATGTTCCTCACCGCGTCTCACAAGCAGACATTGATGTTATGGTTACCCATAGCTTAAAGAACAAACAAATTTCGGGAATACGAGGTACACTGCCTTATCAAAGGTTATACCCTTCATACTTTGACCAGGTTCCATTTCACTCAGATTATAAGAAAGGGAAGTTCCCCTATTCAATAGAACCATGTCCCCAAACAAGCATATCACCCATTTCCCAGCACCATGCCGAGAAACAGCAGCTGACGAGATACTCCTTCTCCATTAGTTTGTTGAAACCCTTGATGACCCAGCTTTTCAGTGGTATGCTCGCCTTCCCCCAAACTCGGTGCATACTTGGGAGGAAATGGAGAAACTCTTCCACCAGTGCTTCTACGAGGTCGAGAGAGAGGTTCAAACCAATGAGCTTCTCCCCATGACCCAAGACCCTGATGAGCCCGTGGATCATTTCATATCAAGATGGAGAACTTTAGCTGCTCGCCATCCCAATCCCATGCCTGAGAAGGAAGCAGTTCAAACTTGTGTGTGGAACATGCGACCTGAAATCTCTCTACAGGTCAAGACCTCCAATCCGACTTCCATGTCAGAGTTCATCTCTAAATCGGTTCACATAGAAAGCCTATCATGCTACCATGGTGGGTCACGACAGCAGCCTGCAAGCTCAGAAAATAGCCGAGGCAATGGTAGCTCTCAGACTAACCCCAGGGGCAACCAACAAAAAGGATTGATTAGTGCAACTGTCTCGGTCACTGATCCAAAGAAGGCTCCCTCCTAAACTTTCAACCTCTTCAAAGGGGTGAGCACAACAAAGTCAATGCCTCAGGCAAGCAAGCAACAACAGTAGTACAACTGAGTACCCCCACCTATGAATCTTAATCGGGATGACTATTGGGCCAGTCATATGAACAAAGTTTACCCCTTTAAGAAGGAATGGGTCCTTGCGTTATTCTGATTGTTGCTAGATCAAAACATGATTGAGCTTCCAGAAACAAAGTTCCCTAAGCAAGATGGGCTCGATACTCAGGCAAATTATTGTGCTTAACATCAAAGGATCAATCACCCCACAGATGATTGCTTCATGCTGAAGGATATCATCGAGGCCTTGATTCAGAAGGGTCAAATAAAGCACAAGGACCTAAAGAAGGCATTCGTGGCAGCAAAAGCCTCCCACACAGTAACCGTCCAAGAAGAAGACCTAGCCGCTGGTATCCTTCACGCCTTTTATGTTATAATGCTTGAGGAAGGCCTAATCACACAAAAACTGGCAAGACAACCCTGATGCCTTCCCCGGGGTACTGAAGACTGTTGGTGCTCATACTACCAGATATGAGGCCACTACTTGTGAGAATGCACCAGTTTCCATAATATACTCGCAAAGAAAATACGAGAATTTCAAGAGTCTTATGACATCCCAATAAGTGCTCCCTAAGTCACTCCTCCATTGGTGCAAGAGGGCCTCCTAACACATGACTCGCATAATAACAATTCAAAGCCTGTTGAACCCTCGGCTTCCTAGCCATGGATAGTCCAGCATGGGCGAAACAGACTCAAGTCTTTAAAGAGAGAAGCAGTTCACCAAGCTAGGGTTGTTCACAAGCCTAACCAGACAAATCAAGCACCACCTCAGAAAACCAGAAGGAGACAGGCATCAAGGGCTGCTCGCTGGAGAAACAAGACGCCTCAATTGCCAGTCGAGCAGGAATTTCTCAGTGGCCCGTTGAGCCTGAGTTAGAACAGAGATTGAAGGACTCAAGAGGATAGATCTTCTATTCTCATGAAGCTTACCATATGGTACAAGTCTATGAAGTATCAGCTAGCACAGGGCAAACACTTCTGATATCTGTGCAAAGACCGTGCAATTCATACGAGGTCGCTTCTCGTCTCACAATCATTGAATATCAAATTCCCTATAACCTCCAAGTAAAACTCCTACACCTCGAGATGCTGTCCATGCTTACAGAAGATCCTTTTGATCCTCAATTCGAGAAAGGTGCAGAAATTATGATCCACCCTGAGCTCTATCATAGGCAGAGATGTCAGGATCATGGGTCTCTGCACTTGAGGTAGATGAAAAGACCTCTGAAAGCAATTATGAAGAATTGCAAGAGGCCCCAAAAGAATGGGAAGGAAATAAATCTAGGTGATGAGACTGATCGCAGGCCCACTTTCATCTCAGTGAATATGTCTCCAAAAGAGAAAGGAGTTTTCACTACTTTCTTGCGAGCAAACCGAGACGTCTTTGCTTGGCACTATCATGAGATGCTTGGTTTAGACCCTCAAGTCACCATCCATCATCTTGGCATCAATCCAACTGTCAAACAGAAATCAAGGAGGTTTAGACCTGATCTTGAAATGCGAATAGATGCCAACGTGACCAAACTGAGATAGGCAGGCTTCACTCGCAAAGTCAAGTACCCGAAATGGCTAGAAAATGTTGTGTTAGTCAAGAAGAAGAATGGCCAAATAGGGGTTTGCATTGACTTCTGCTACTTGAATACCGCCTGTCCTAAGGATGACTTCCTGTTACCATTCACTGAGATGCTCATCGATTCTATGGCTCACTGTCAAGTCTTTTCCTTCATGGACGGGTACTCTTGGTATAATCAGATACAGATGACGCCTTAAGATGAAGAAGCCACTGTGTTTTTAACTCCAAAAAGGGTCTTTTGTTACCCATTAATGCCTTTTGATTAAAGAACGCTGGTGCCACATACTAGAGAGTAATGATGACCATCTTCAAAGACATGATGCACAAAGAGGTGGAACTTTATGTAGATGACCTGGTGGTAAAATCTGAAGAGAAGGATGCTCACATGAGAGACATTGAAAGGAATTTGAGCAAAGGGATGTTCTTGGGGTTCATTGTCAGATATCGAGGGCTTGAAGTTGAACCAGTCAAGATCAAGGCAATCCAAGAAATGTCGTCACCAACTACACTACGAGAGCTGCGCTCTCTTCAAGGGTAGCTGACATACATCCGCAGGTTCATCTCAAACCTCTCAGGTCGCTGTAAACTCTTTTACACACATGCTAAACCATCTATCTGAGATGAAGCATGTCAAGCGGCCCTTGATGACATCAAGAATTATTTACTTAATCCTCCAGTAATTTCCACACTGATATTGAGAAAACTTCTCGTCGTATACGTGATCGCTTTAGACGAGTCACTTGGGGCATTGTTGACGTAGAACAATGACGAAAGAAAAGAGACCGCATTGTATTATCTCAGCCATGGGATGCAAGGGGCCGAGAAGAATTATCTCTATAGAGAAGATGTGCCTGTCCCTGATCTTCATGGTACATAAACTTCATCACTACTTGCTTGGTCATGAAGTGAAACTCATATCAAAAGCAGATCCTATAAAATTTCTCATGACATGCCCATGCTTATCAGGACGCCTTGCTAAGTGCTTATATCCCACAAAAGGCAACCAAGGGCCAGGCCTTAGCTGATTTTCTCACAGCACACCCCGTACTTGTGGAATCCCCGTTATCAAGCGACCTCCCTGATGAAGAAGTATTATATGCAAAGCTTGCTTGTGCGTGGGAATTATACTTCAACGGAGCCTTCCAATCAGATCGAGGAGGCGCCAGGGTGGTATTCCTAACACCGAAAGGAGGAGTATGCCCACTTTCTTTCTCCCTTGCTGAGGCCGGTTCTCATAACGAGGCAGAATATCAAGCCCTTATAATTGGGTTGGAGATAGCCTTTGACCTAAACTTGGAGCAGCTCAAGATCTATGGTGACTCTAAGTTGGTTATCCGACAGCTCAAAGAGATCTATGACGTGAGAAAAGACACTCTAGCCTTATCACGACACTGTAAAATCGTATATGGCCCAGTTTGAGGATATATCCTTGAGTCACATCCCCAGGAGGCAAAACTCACAAGCTGATGCACTTGTAAAACTCGAGGTTACAATTCAATCATCTTCATCAGGACCCATGCTTGTCTGGGTGGCAGAGTGAAGACACATTGAACTAAGAACTGAGGTAGACACGAATGATGAGAGAAATATCTTCCCCGAATGCCCTCCTTATCCATTCGGAGCACTTCTATCAGGTAAAGAAGTAATTAAGACTGAACAAGAAAATGACATGAAGTCAAGAAGCTAAAGTTCGAAACGAAGAACTGGAGTTCTCCGACCCTCGATGCACTGAAGTTGAGCAGGTGGAAGATTGGAGAGAGCCCATCACTAGCTTTCTAAAACATGGTAGGCTCCCGGAAGATCGTGCCTAGTGCAATAGTGTACGATGAATGTCTACCAAGTATACCCTACTTGAAGGAGATTTTCTCTTCAGGCAGTCATTTGATGGTATTCTTCTAAGATGTGTAGATGCGCAAGAGGCAAATAAGGTGTTAGAAGAAGTACACTCATGCATTTGTTGACTACACTAGTCTGGTCCTAAGCTCTATGAACGAATACACAGGTTGGGGTATTATTGGCCTTCCATGACTGCTGATTCCTTACACTATGCTAAAAAGTGCCAGGTATGCCAAATACATTCAAGCCTTATTCATCAGCCCTTACACCCTATGGTGGCATCATGGCCCTTCTCCCAATGGGGTATGGACATTATAGGCCTATTGATAGTCCTTCGGTAATGGGTTATGTCTTTATTGTAGCTACAACAGATTATTTCTCCAAGTGGCCCCCTTAAGCAAGTTCCTGGGACAACAGTGGCCAACTTCATTTGACATCACATTATATACCGGTTTGGAGTGCCTGACCAGATTATAACTGACAATGGTCCTCAATTTTGAAGTCATCATATTAATCTCCTGGTTAACCAGTTTGAGTTCGAGTGGAAGTACTCGACTATGTACCACCCTCGGGTGAATGGCTTAGCTGAGGCCTTTAATAAAACCTTGTGCAACGTTTTACGAAAATCAATATCAAAGGCGAAGAAGAACTGACATGAGAAGCTTCCTGAAGAATTGTGGGCTTATCGCACTACCACAAGAAAAGCCACTGATTATATCCCTTACTCCCTATTCTATGGGGGTGAAGCAGTTTTACCTCTTGAAATCCAAATCCCTTCATTACGTGTCACTATACATCAAGGAATAACGAAAGATGAGAGAATCAAACTCTGGTATCAAGAATTGATTGCACTTGATGAAAAAAGGTTAAGGGGTCAACAGAACCTCGAACTCAACCAAGGGAGAATGAAGAGGGCTTTTGACAATTCAGTCAAGGTCCCCTCATTTGCCCAAGGGGATATAGTTCTTGCTATCAAAAGGCTGATTGTTATGAATGGCCGGCGTACAGGAAAGTTTAAAACCAAGTGTGAAGGTACCTTTATAGTAAAAAAGGTCTTACCAAATGGAGCCTACTATTGGAAGGTATTTTTCATCAACATGGGGCCCTCGCTCAATAAATCCTAGAAAATAGTGGAAATTTTGGCAGCCTCATAATAGCCTTGGAATAAGCCAAGATCTTCATAAGGTCTCTCAAAAGTCTCTTGCCAAGTTTCGTCATAATCCCACATGTCTAAGGTAATGCACAATGAGAAACAGTTCCAGTGGAATCAGCCTCTAACACCCTGAAACGGCCCCTTTAACTAGAGCTATACTTTTGGTGTCTTAAATCACTGTGGCACAAGCACCGTTGGATCCAGTTCAGTAGAAAACACCCCGGGTCAAATTTCAACCCGAACGGACACTCCAGGTAGAAAGTTATAGGCCAAAGTGTGAAACACGAGGGGCCGCAGGCTATTCCCGTGTGGCGACGCTGCAACTCCACGCCATGGAAGGGACAGTCATGATAAGCGACTTTCGATGCTCATATCTCATTCATCCCAATTCGGATCATCCTCAAATTTGGTGACCATGTTCGTCTAGTCCAAACGAGCGATTTTATATGTGGCATGCCCCGTGGCGACACCCGAACAAGAGGAAAGTTAAAGAGAAGTTGCTGATTCGTGAAGAAAGTGGAAGAAATTCAGTAGTGTTGTGCCTCACTCGACCGACCGGATCACGTCGCTTCTGAACCGATCGTCGCAACACCAATTCCATCGTGTTCCTAAGGTCTCAGGCTATCACTGACCCTAACCTCGTATGTGATGAAGGTCGATTGCTGCACACAAAGCCGACGAAGAGACCACAAATCTGTCGCCGAAATTCCAAATTTTGGTCAAAATTCCAAAGTTGCAAAATCTTCATTCGGGCATGGAATCAAGCTACGTTTGTTGCCCTGCGATCGTAGTGGCATGCTCAGTGTAATTCAGCAAATAAATCACCAAAAAAAATCAAGGAATGAGTACACTATTAATACAAAGTTTCAAGATCCATTCCAATTTCAACTCACATGATAGTGCATTAAAAACACGATTCATGGCTGAAAGTTGGTATCAAATGGATCGCCATGTCGAGCCCTACAAGAAAATAATCATCTTATGATTAGTCGGGCATCAAAACGACTCCGGATCAGCAATGCAAGATCACGCAAGTTCTAAGGCAACACAGGGACTGTCCTGGAATTGCACGAATTGTTAAGAAGGGGCAAATCTGTCATTTTTGCACCCTACTTTCTAATTTGTTTTTATTCAATTTAATCTTAATTTCCAACAATTAGGGTTACTTTTGATCATCCACTCATGTTTGGGGCAAATTCTATATACGTACCAGCCTTGTATGCACTAGAGGATGCAACCTTTCATAAAAGAGAGAGTTTTTATGTAATATTTTTCTCTTTCTTCTCATTGTTGGGTCACGTTTAAGAGAGAGAGTGAGGTGAGAGAAACTTTTGATCGGTACCTCTAGGTGCGAGATAAATCTTCGCTTTCTTCTTTTTTTTTTCTACTTCTCTCTCTTCTTTCCTCTCTTCCCCCCTACTTCTCTGTCTGAGTTCCTTGCAGGGGTCATGCACGGCAGTGGCAGTGCCGTGCATGTCTTCCCTAAGGTTACACAAATCGCACATGGTGATGGCAGCGCCATGCCTGAGTCTCCTTCTCCTTCTGTTTATCTATCTCCCTCTCCCAATGTGGCCTATAGATGGCGCTGCCTATTGTCATCCACAGACGTAGCTTCGACGTCTTAGTGAAGAACCCAGACGGTGGACCTTGCTGTCGCCCGCAGGGGTCCTTCCCTGTCGCGCATCTATAGGAGACGGCGATACCCTTCACCACCCGTTAGAGACCTCGGCAATGTCTACCACCGTCCGTGAGCTTCCTTCGCATATTCGATGCGTATCGCTGTCCTTCCGACATCCCATGCCTATCATTGTGTGCCTCGTGAGGATTACCGTCCTGCGCTTTACAAAGGATTATCACTGTACGCTTCCTCAAAGACTATCGCTGCCCGCGTGGGAGCGTGTTGTCGGCTTTTGTTGCCAAGGGCGATGCCTAGCGTCGTCCGTAGTTCATTTCTCACTCTCTAGCCATGAGCAGTAGTGTTGAGCGACGCCCAAGGAGCACTACTGCTATTCTACTGTCATGAGTGGCAACGCCTAGTGCCGTCGGGACCCCATCTCTCTGCCATCTGTGTTTTCTTTTCATTCTCTTTTCTCTTCTTACTTGACTGTGGGTAAGCTTAGCCTAGCACCGCCATATCAGTCTCAGTTTAGAATAGTATTGCCACTGTGCCATTCTTGAGAACCATGCCCATCTTGCTACCACTTCGAGTCGATGACTTCCCGATTGCCATGCTAGTCTCACCTCTTCAAAAAGTTTTTCTTCCCTTTTCTATCTTTATTTGAACTTTAGGCTTCATCGGCCTCTCGTATGAACATACATTGCCCTAAGACAAGGGTGGGTCTTTCTCACCCAGTTGTCTTACAAATTAACCATAGAAGTGTTGAGCAGAAAGCAAGAGGATTTTAGGTCAAGGGAGGCGATTCGAAACAGCTAAAGCAGCTGGGGGGCTTTCTTCATGATCTAAGAAGGTGCCCACGCGAGCTAACCCGAGTAAGTCCTGAACCAATCTTCAATTCCTCTCTCATCAATTGGGATACATGCCTTTCACTCAAGCAAGGTTTTGAGAGAGCGATCTCAAATACCGGGTTCACTAGAAATCCGAGATACAGGCCGCCAGATCATCCTGATTAGGAGGGGGAGATCGAGGCACCTAACCAGCTTAGCAACTTCACTGAGGAGTTACTACCCCTTAGTTGGCTCGCTCTTGTTTGACCAGTATCCTCTTTTACTTTCTGCATTAATTTCTATGGCACTTGAGTTGTTCAACCCATTCATCTGAGTCGAGGATTTCCTTATCCCCGCACTCGTGACCGTCCCAGGGAAGCGAACTGCTCAAGCTTCTATCCTTACTCTCCTCCTGAGTCAGAACTCACTGTCCGGCTCTAAGGCCTCTTGCATCGATGGCATAACCGCCACCACACATAGCACACACCCTGCTATCGGCAAGTCTGTTGCTGGTCATATTGCTGAGGCATGTCAGAAGGCTGCCCCCCTCACTCCCTTGAAAGGCAAGTGAGTTGTCGTCGCTCCCAAGGTTTGCCGAAAGGAAACCCCTTATGCTTCTTCACCACCCCGAACCTCCACACCTGGAAGGTCGGCACATAGAGGCGGAGGTCCTGAGATCTTCATCCCTCGTACATATCCGCTCATGGTCCATCCACTCGAGCCGCACCTCTGGGCAACCCTCACGTTGCCTTGAGCTCACATCCAAGACTAGGCCTTCTAGGGTTGAAGCCTACATGTGCCATGCATTTTCTTTCCACATCTCGGGGCAGCGCTAGCTCTATGCCACCTCGAGCACATGAGGGTTGACCACTCCGTCCTCCGTCGCAACACACACAGCTCCACCCTGTGAGAGATGGGCTTCTGCCTCACCCCTCATAGACACAAGCTCGTGGGTCTCGACCTCCACAAGTTGAATCCATTGGCCGGGCCTGGGTCGACCACCAAGTCACCCGAGGGCTAACTCCAAAGGTGTAGACGCACCATCTTGTTAGGTTCCTTTCCGACCTCAACTCAGACGGAGTCATGAACCAGCTCCTTCCTCTATCACTCACTAGACACCCGGCTAACACCTCGAGCCCTGGTACTCAAAGGTCTTCCTTAAGAGTACCATCTTGAGCCAGCCTCAAGTCAGCCATGCACATAAGCCCCACAAAGGAACTCGGGGCAATGACCTGATTTCAGACAGAGGCCTCCAGCCTCCAAGGAAAAAACTTAGGCTGCCTTCCATCCTTGGACCCCACTCCATGCTCCAGCTCATAGACACGGCCCTTACGTGTTCGAAGAAGGCGGGGCAGTCCAGGTCTCAGGCTCGGTTCTGAAGTGAAGTCCACAGCCATCTCAGGGTTAAGCAAGAGAGAGGTCTTTAATCTTGACCAAAGAAGCCTTCAAGGCTGTTGGGGCCACCACCTTTGATGACCTCCTTCGTCGTAACCGATTTTTCCCTCTCCAAACTTCAGAGCCTAACCACGTCAAAGAGTATTGATGGGTCATCTCTACTCATAAACCTCGGTCCCAAGATTGTCAAGAACCAGTCCTCACAAGATCGACATACAAGGCTAGAGTCCAGTTGGAGCTGGCCCAACCCCTCTAGACAGACTTACCATGCACCACTCGCCGACCTTGGCAGCCATTGTCCCACCAGGCTCTAACCCTCCAAAAGAGATGATCAGTGTCATGGTGATCAATGACCTAGACGATGCTCAGGAGGAGCGAATGAACAAGTTCGAGGAAATGATGCAAGCCATCCTTGGAAATATGGAATTCCTAGAGGCCTCCATGTCCCCTACTTCGACCGATTCCCCGACTGGTGAGAACACAGTTCCTAGGCAAACTCCTCCATCAGCCTCCCAAGACAGTTCTACCTCACTCGGGATCTCACAAATCGACAAAGATACTATGGTGGCCCATAGCCTCAAGAACAAGGTCCCAAACATGCAGGAGATGCCGCTCTGTCAAAAGCCATACCATTTATACATAGACCAAGTATCCCCCTGTTCAACAGTGCTACGTCTCCGCACCAACATACTGTTCACTTCTAGGCGGCTGGTTAGGAGATGGCAACTGAGGGACTCCTCCTCCTCCACCAGTTCGTCGAAACCCATGAAGGGCTAGCCTTCAAGTGGCATGCTTGGTTGCCTCCCAATCCGGTACACACATGGCAAGAGATGGAGCAGTTGTTCTACCAAAGCTTCTATGAAATCCAAAGGAACGTGGAGACCATCAAACTCCTCATCCTGATGCAAGACCCTGGTGAGCCTGTCGACAAGTTCATCACTCGCTAGAGATAGTTGGCAACCTTCCATGCCACTCCCATGACCGAGAAGGAAGCGGTCCAAACCTTCTTACGGAACATGCTTCCTGAGATCGCTCTACATGTCGAGGCATCCAATCCACCCTCCATGTCAGAGCTCATCTCCAAGGAAGTTCGTATTGAGGGATTATTCAAGCATCATGACAACCCTCGTCAGCAACCGGCCAGCTCAAACTCTCGCTCCAATAGTCGGGACAGCCAAAAGGTAGTAATCAACGTGACCGTCACCGTGGCTGACACCAAAGGCGCGGTTCCTCAAACCCTAGATTTTTCCAAGGCACAGGCACCTCCGACCGGGGACAAGCAGCAGTCTTACAACAGCGTCCCGCCTCCTAAAAATTCTAAGCGAAACGACTACTAGGCCCAGAATCAGAATAGGGTTTAACCCTTCGACACATAATGGATGCCTGCACTACTTCGACTTCTACTAGAACAGAATATGATACCGTTTTTGGAGGCCAATACTGTGGAGTCGACTGGGCAGGAGGCAAATGAGAAGTACTGCACCTATCACAGGAGGGTATGCCACCCCACTTATGGCTGCTATAAGCTTAACAGCACGATTGAAGCCCCTATCAACAAGGGTAAGATAAAGCTCGAAGAGTTGAAGAAAGCGTTCAGAGAAACTGAGGTTTCTCACATAGTCATGATTCAAGAGGACGACAGGGCACCCGCTATCCTTCATGCATTTTTCTCCATAATGCTCTAAGAAGGGCTCGTCACTCCCAAGCCAGCAAGGCAGCTCAAGTTTCTGCCTCTAGAAATCGAGAACCTTTGGTGCGCGTATCATCACATACGAGGCCATGACATCAGCGAATACACTGGCTTCCACAAGCTCTTGGCAGAGAAGATGCAGCAGTACCAGGAAGTTCAGGGCAACCCAAAAGGACACCCTTGAGTCGCTCTTTTGCATGAGCAAGAAGACCTCCTGACACAAGCTCAAGGAAGCGCTGAGCTAGACCCTCTGTAGGCCCTCTTCAAGGCAATGCTCCAACAAAGCCTTGTCACTCCCAAGCCCACCAGGCAGCCTAGGCGTCTTGCCCAGGGCACGAAAAACTTTGGTGCCCATATCACAAAGTATGGGGCCACGAACACAACGAATGCTCTGGGTTCGAAGCTATAGTCATGGAGAAAGTCTAGCAAGGCCACATCATTTGTGCGGTTCTCTCGGAACACATCCAGGTTGTGCTCCTATTCCAAAGGAAGCCGCACTACCAGCCCTCTTGAGTATACACTGGACCCTTTAGAGCCTTCGACGTCTCAGCCTTGGAAAGTCTACCATGGGTGGAGTAGGCTCAAATCCTTGAAATGTGAGGTAATTTACCAAGTTAGGGCTACTCACCAGCCTGATAGGGTGGTCCAGACACCCCCTCAAGGATCTCAAAGGAGATGGCAAGCACCTAGGCCGGCCCATCTAAGGAATCGTCCTCCTCAGCCATCAATCGAGAAAGAATTCCTCAGAATCCTTCCTCCACAGCCTACCTTGCAAGACTTTATCCCAGGCACAACTAGCCACGTCCTTTCGTCCAATCAGTTGGACATCCCCGAGTCACCAACAGCTCAGGATTCCCCCAATATGGGTGACGACGCTAAAAGCGCCCCACTGCAGTCAAACCCGGGGCAAGACCTAAAATATCCCCCAGGCATGTCCAATTCCGACGACAATGTAAAAATATGTCCGGAACGTTTTAACTCTTATTCTCCTCCCTACTCTTCTATTTTCTCCACAGGTACAGCTCGACGGTGCTCAAACTTCAACACTCTAAATAAAGAGTTCGGAGACATCAGCCTCACCCAACCACATCAAGAGCGGCTCAGAGAGATGCTAGCCCAGGCGGCTGGATTCTCGATAGCCTCTGACGCTCTGTCAACCTGAGCAAAAACTGAGTCATCTTTAGGCTTCTGTTCCAAAGAAGCTTCCCACATGGTGCAGATCTTGGAGGTATCAGCTAGCACGAGGCAAATGGGTCTAAGATCAAGAAAGAAGCTATAACCCACACCTCAAAAGCTCAAGGCCCTCAAGTTTCCTGGTCCTTTACTTTCCCCTAAACCTCAACCTCAAATCTTTGCATCCCAAATACATGCTTCTATTACTTCCTCATCAACCCAGACCGCATCAACTGAGCAACAAAGTTAGCCGATGTCGCAAACCAAAACCTGTTCTTAAGCCTACCCTGCCACCCACACTAGTGATAGGATCAAGAACACAGAAGACTAATGAGGATAAAGTGAAATACGAAGTAATTTGGTACTTGAGAAAGCTTCCAGCCCTTCTAAGTATCTATGATGCCCTCCTGCTATCTAGAGACTACCGTATGGCTCTGGTTCAAGCTCTTTCTAACTAAGAGGTGTACGAGATTGAAGTGGAACCTATTGAGGTTGACCCGACCATCCTGAGTGGGTGCCTGACAATCTCTTTTTCCAAAGATGACCTTCAGTTGGGAGGCAAATTTCACAATCAGCCCCTCTTTGTGAATGGTGAAGTTCATGCCTACCCTCTTAATTGGATCATGTTAGACGGAGGGTCAGTAGTCAACCTGATCTCAAGAACGATCCTCACCCGATTGGGATTAGGGTCTGACGACCTCACTCCTACCCAAATCACTGTGCAAGGGTTTAACCAGTCACGAGAAAAGCCAGCTGGCAAAGTGCACATTTGTCTCAAGATGATTGATCTTAACAATTACGCCTAATTCCACGTAATCCACATTGATACCTCCTACAATGTCCTGCTTAGTCGTCCTTGGCTTCACGAAGAGGGGGTGGTTCCTTCCATACTCCACCAATGCTTCAAGTCTAGCCGAGATTGTAGGCAACACGCGGTCTATGCTGATAAAAGATCAGTCCCCGTAGCTGAGACTCACTATGTTTATACCAAGTACTATTCCACAAAACCTTTAGCATCAGAAAAGTCAAAGGATGACAATTGAAAGCCTGTAAGAGAGACAGGACCTTCATCTCATGAAGACATTGAGGATCTGAGGCGAATGATCACGAAAATGTTCAAAGAAGAGGAAAGATAGGGCAAGATCCTCCCCTTGACCCCTATCCACCCAAGCATACCTTGCCACCACTCGGAGGTCGTTGTATCCTCTCCTGAAGATGAAGGTTCCCCCTCTACTTCTACTCTGCCAGAATGAAATGGCAAGCTAAAGCAGCCCCCGAGCTTGAGGAAGCCCCAAAGGTAAACCTTCCAGCACCAAGGGTCAGCTATACATTAGACCAGCAAAAGGTCCTACATGTCCCCATCGCCCTTCTAAAAGCAGAACTGACATAGCAACCACCAAGGAAGGTACTCCAAATTCCATTCTCCATGAACAAGGTGGTCATTAGCAGCCAAAAGAAGGTCCTACACTTCTCGGGGGTTGTTGAAGAAATACAGCCAAACAAGAGTGATCCCTCTAGCTCCCAGGAACAAGACCTCATGGCAGAGCTGAGAAGAGAGGTTCGTAACCTCCAGAGCAAATTGGAGGTCATGTGCATTGCTTCAAAGCACTTAAAGGGGTTTGTCCCTGAGACTAAGACTTATAACGAGCTTAAGACCAATGCACCTTGAATCGAAGCCAAAGCTCCCCCAGAGTGGAGCGTTTACATCGAGCAAGCTCATCAAATCATGAGAACCACGAATTACAAGCCTCTCACCAATCAAACACTCAGGGGTGAGGAAGAAACTGCTCCCTCCTTTGATGTCATTGAAGCCACAGCAGGTTGCCACAAGGCAAACCAAGGGGTGGGATATTATTTTTCATCTCACACTAATAAAGGATGAAAGCAATAAAATAGAAGAAGATAGAAGAGTGAGAGACATGTCGCACACCACTCTATGCAAAAAGTGACATTTCATTCATAAAATCGAAAATTCGTACAATTGTCAACATTATCAATACCAAGAATTGGTGTACAAAGAGTCATAAATGAGAGTGTTCACTCAAGCATCAAGACTAAACCTATAATGATCTTGTTGTGTCCACTTGATTCCTTCCTTCAGGGCTGCCACCTGAAGGGAGGGAAAACTTTCTGACCAAAGGAGGATATTCCCCACGTACCAATTGAGGACAAAATGGGTCCTTTCCTACCTCACAGGCCATAGCAAGAAAGCCTTTCAAATCATTGATGTTACATTCAAGAATCGCCACGTCATTCTCATTCTCAAAACATGCGATTTCTTTAACAATCGAAGGAGCTTTTGAAGGAAAAATCTCAAAATCTGGGTGAATGAACTGACGCATGGGCAAGTTGGTTCTAAGGTTACCCAAGTGTGCCGTCGCGGAATCGGTGATAGTCAAAGGCCCAGGAAAGAACTCAAGTAAACGTCTAATAGAGGGATATTTCTCAATAGATGTTGATTCTTTTAAAGACAGAACTTCCTGAGCCTGTCGAACCATTTCAGTCACCTTCGTTTCGAGCAAGTCTGCACAAGGAACCTCGAAGTCTAAAAGGTTGTCTATTAGCCTCTTCGCCAAAGAGGGGAACATGATCAGCTCAAAGAGAGAATCCCAGCTGAAAAGTTGATAAGCGGCTCTAAGAAGATCACATTTGTTGTCTGCAGAAACATTACGGCAATTGAGCCTGATGAGTTGTGCAGGGAAAGGCATCATGGCCTGTGAAACAATAAAGCTTCCCCGGATGCGTCAGACAAGAAGATGAATAACTTGTCCCGAAAAGGAGGTGACTATAAAAGCTGAGCCTATGATAGGTTCCCTTTGAGAAGAAGATGCGCAGATCCCTCTCAAGATGGCAAGAGGGATCGCCTTGTTGCCCATGATTATTAGGTCACACTCACTCTCACCTCCAGAGACAAGAGGTTGAAGAGAGGGATGCGGTTCATTCTCAATAATAAGAGGCCCCTCGTCCTCAATAACCATAAGGTCCCTACTTGAAGAAGCCTACCTCCTGGCAGCTTAGAAGCCTTGGCTGATCGAGAGAACTTTTGTCGGACGACACTAATTATCACCAAAGGCAAGACTATCACCGTCTGCGGCTAGGAGGAAATTGTCGCCTCGCGATCAACCGAGGGTTATCGTCGAGGCATATTAATGCCTTGCTCCAGCTGTCAGCATGTGTCACATGCATGTCCCTTGAAATCTGGGCACGCCGCCTGACACTCGCTGCATGCCCTATCGTCGTGCATGTGGAAGGCGAACGTCCACCTTCTCTCCCCCAACTCTTCGGGTTCCCACTGACGTTTCCCCTCCTTACGGGGAATCCACTCCTGTCCACCTGGAAAACCCTGCCCCGCCTTCCACTCGCTGTCATAATTAGCGAAAGACCACCAGAATCCTAGAAGGCTTCCCTAAGACCCTACAGATCTTCCTTCTCCCTGGTCTTCCCACTTCAATGAGTTCACTACTGACTCACCAGAATTTCGTTGAGTTCCTAGTGAGCCCACTGATGTTCTCCCTCCTTCTCCTCCAATAATCAGAGGATCTAAAGAGCCCTCTGAACTGGCTGCAATCTCCCCTTCAGTAGTAGAACGACCGGACCTCTGTCAATCCTGTTAAGGCCTCGAGAAGCCTGTTCCTTGCTCAGAAAGCCTCGATACTTCCCGAAAAGGTTCTCAATCATGGAACGAAGCTTCATGACCTCCTGAAGCTCACCGAAAAAGCTCCTAACTGCCTGTCTCTGCAAATTTTGGCAGGGAAGTTCTCGTGGAAAGACCTTCACCAAAAGCTTTGGCCCTCCCTCTCTAAAAACCCATCTACTGTTTTACCCTTCGGTAAAATAGTAGAAGGGTTTTTCCCCCTTTTATACCCAGTAGTGCTGTAAACTGCCCTCGATAAACATGAAATGACTCTTCCGTCCCCAGTTCTTGACGGCAATGAGACTAGGCTGCGGCAGGTCAAGCCCGAAACCCGAGAGGGCTATCACCACGCCCTTCACCCAGAGGACTATCATCGCGCGCCTTCGTCAAGGGCCATAACCGTGTGACTTCGTCAAAGGCCATCGTCGCGTGCCCTCGTCATAGGGTCATCACCGCGCATCTTTGTCAAGGGTCATCACTGCGCACCTCATCAAAAGAATTATCTTCGCTCGTTTTGCCAAGGGCCACTGCCGCACGCTTCACCAAGGGACCTAATGTCACATGCGCCATCCGACATTTAGTGCCACGGGCATGTCATGGAACTCTCAGCAGGACCATCGTCCTGTACTCTCAGAAAGTTCATCCCTACACCACAGTCTCACTCCTTGGGGAGTCCTGCCTCTGGCGGTGACTCTGTTCCCCATGGAGTCAAATTCCCTCCCAATGCCACGGTCCAGATGCATAATCCAAACTATATGACCTTAAACTGTAGCGGTGGTCTAGTTGTACGATATTAACCTCCATAGTCCTTATCACACAACTCAAAACTGTAGCGAAGGTCTAGTTGGACGACCTTAAACTGTATAGTCCTTGTCGCATGACTCAAAACATTACGACCACGATCCATGCTGCAGGACCTTAAACTACACAGCCAAGGTCCAAAGTATATGACCTTAACTGTAGCGAAGGTCGAGTTACACGACCTTAAACTTCACGGTCCTAACCGCATGAATTTAAACTGCATAGCCATGATCCAAGCTACAAGACCCTAAAACTATAACGTATGGTACGACAAAGGGTCCATACGTACAACTCCAACGGAGAGATAGAACACCTCCTCACTAAAAGGGTATTTCATCAACATCTCTAGTGGAGTTAGATGTGTTCAAGAGTCATACTTGCCCCCCTAATGGGTTTGTTTCACACCAACATCCCAGTAAGATTCACGTCTTACTACGACCCACTATCCTTAGGGAGTTTAGGGCCCTTCTTATCCTCTCAACCCTCATGAGGTTCATCAGTGCTCTAGTCTATCATCCTCAGCAGAGTCACATGCATGTCATTGCTCATTATCCGCAAGAGGTCACACTGGACCTCCTAATCCCCCGGAGAAGTCACATCCGTCTGCCACACCTCGAGTGCCTCCATCTCTATCTATACCTCTCACTTGTGTATAACCTTAACTATCTCTATCCTCAGAGAGTCAGATCGCTATCCACAGCCCATCCCCCATGTAGATTTACCCACATGATGACCCACACACTGGTTCGTACTGCATGACCTTAAACTTCACAGCCCTGGTCCATGTTGTATGACGTTAAACTACATAGCCATGGTCCAAACTATATGACCTTAAACTGTAGCGGGAGTCTCATTGCATGACCTTAAACTATATGATCCTAGTTGCATGACTTTAAACTGCATAACCACGGTCCAGTTGTATGACCCTAAACTATAGTGCACGTCTTGGCTGCATGACGTATAGCTGTTGTGCCCAGCTTCAGGAGGCATGACCTTAAAGATGCATCCACATACGTGCACACACCTTTTACATACATCTTCACGTACATCTTCCCTAACTGGCCCGTTCGTGTGCGCATTCCACCTCCATTTCCTCCCTAGTGAGCCTACATACGCACATACACCGTTTACGTGCAACTTCATGCACACCTTCCTTAGCCAGCCCATTCGTGTGCGCGCACCACCTTCACCATCATTACCATATTTTCCTCCAATGAGTCTTGCCCTTGCTCACCAAACGGGGAACCCTTCTGCGAGCCATAGTCGCCGTCAACTAGTGGGTCACCATTGTTCACCCACCATCCATCCATCATCAACTCTTCACAAGGCAACTTCCCAAGTGAGTCAAAGCCATCACTAAGCTCACTCTATGACATCCACAAACTGTCATTCACCACTATGGTCCAGCTGTATGACCCTAAACTATAGTACACGTCCTGGCTGCATGACATTAAAAAGATTTGCACTGGTCTCAAAGGCACGACTCTAAATACGCCTTCACATCAAAAAAAAGGTGCTTGGTGTACACCTGACAAGGGAATGCCATGGGTAAAAATGACAGACGAGCATGGTCAAGAAACTATGATTGGAGAGTTTCATGGAAAACAAAATCCAGGCACAGTGAAAACCCCAAAAGGACATCTTGAGTAAAAACGGGTGAAAAGGGTGGACATGATTGTAGGTCATGGGTAAATGATCCCGAAAATAGCAGAAGTTGGTGAAAACCATCTTCACGGTGCCCCTTCCTCTATTCAGGTGAAAACCCGCAAAAGGGCGCTTGGACCGACATGACAGGCTGACACACGACCACCGCCTCAGTCGACATTCAATCTCAAAATAGTCACAATCTCGGCTAATGAGGTCTACCTAAAATCCTCAAAAGCTAGCATCCAATAGCATCACAACATGGCTCATCAAGGAGTGAGAGCCACATAAAATCTCCCAACAATCATGGCTCGTCAAGGGGTGAGAGCCGCATAAGATCCCCCACGTTTCAACATGGCTCATCAGGGAGTGACAGCCGCATAAGAGCTCCCAACAATCGTAGCTCATCAGGGCGTGAGAGCCGCATAAGATCCCCCACGTTTCAACATGGCTCATTAGGGAGTGAGAGCCGCATAAGATCTCCCAACCATCATATATCATTAGGGGGTGAGAGCTGCATAAGATCCCCCACATTTCAACACGGCTCATCAGAGATTGAGAGCCACATAAGATCTCCCAACAATCATGGCTCATCAGGGGGTAAGAGCCACATAAGATCCCCCACGCTTCAACATGGCACATCAGAGCGTGAGAGCCACATAAGATCTCCCCAGTTCAACAAACACAAGAGTACTTGAGGGTGAGGACAGTGACCAAAAGTTCCCTCCAAAAATGTTAAGAACCATCATGAAGGCAAGAAACTGATGAAGCTAGGGTCTAACCTGCCACAGGCTTCAAGGTATGCCTCACCAAAATCCCCTAACCTACATGAGACAAGACTTTTGGGACGGGTCAGCAGCCCTCGACTGGACCCCGCAAGACGAGATCTATTGAGATACCCTAAGCATCAAAACCAAATCAGTTGTAGCAGTGAACAATGCTGACATAACTTTCATAGCATTTGACCTTCAGAAAAGGCCTGATTCTGTCCGAGGAGGCTCCTACAAATGCCTCACGCCTCAGAATCAGAGATAGTCCCTTCAGGGTGAGGACTTTGACAAGATCCCTCAAACTTCCCCAATAATTGCACTTCTCGATTATCTTGAAGCTCAACACTCGGCGGGGCATGCTGTTGGAAGGTATTTTTCATCAACATGAGACCCCCACTCAATAAAGCCTTACAAACAGTGGAAATTCTGGTAGGTTTAGAATAGCCCTGAAATCTACTAAGATGTTCATAAGGTCTCTCAAAATTCTCCTACCAAGTTTTTCATAGTCCAACATGTCTAAGGCAATGCAGACTGAGAAACAATACTAACAAAATCAGCCTCTAACACCTTGAAATGGCCCCTATAACTAGAGTTATATTTTATGTATCTAAAATAACTGTGGAACCACCACCATTAGATCTGGAACGGTCGAAAACCCCCAGGGTCAAATTTTAGCCCAAACGAACACTACAGGAAGAAGTTATAGGAAAAAGAGTGAAACAGGAGGGGCCGCACGCTATTCCCGTGCGACCACCCTGCAACTCCATGCCATGGAAGGAACAGTCACGACCAGTGACTTTCGATGCTCATATCTCACCCGTCCCAAGTCGGATCATACCCAATTTTGTGAGCATGTTCATTTAGTCAAGACGAGCGATTCGATATGTGGCACGTCCCGTGACGACACTCGGGCAAGAAGAAAAGCTAGAGAGAAGTTGCAGATTTGTGAAGAAAGTGGAGGAAATTCAGCAGTACTGTACCTCGCTCGAGCGACCAGATCACACCTCTCACAAGCCCGATGTTGCAAGACCAATTCCATCGTGTGTGTAAGGTATCAGGCTACCACTGACTAGAACCTCGTACGTGATGAATGGTTGGATGCTGCATACAAAGCCGACAAAGCGACTACAAATTTTGTCCCCAGAATTTTAGATTCCAACCAAAATTCCAAAGTTGAAAAATCTTCGTTCAAGCACAGAATCGAGTTGTGTTTGTTGTCCCACAACCGTAACGGCATGCTCAGTGTAATTCAATAAAAAAATCACCCAAAAAATCAAGGAACGAGTACATTATCAATTCGAAGTTTCAAGATTCATTCAAATTTTAAGTCACATGATCGTGCATTAAAAACACGATCCATGGCTCAAAGTTGGTATCAAATCGATTGCTGTGTCGAGCCCTACAAGAAAACAATCATCTTACGATCAATTGGGCATCAGAACGACCCCAGATCAGCCATGCAAGATCACGCAAGTTTTAGGGCAACACAAGGACTGTTTTGGAATTCTATGAATTGTTAAAAAGGGACAAATCTGTCATTTTTGTACCCTATTTTCTAATTTCTTTTAATTTAATTTAATCTTAAATTTTAGCAAGTAGGGTTACTTTTGATCATCCACCCATGTTTTTTGGCAAATTCTATATATATGTACTAGCATTGAACGTACCAAAGGACTCAACCGTTCACAAGAGAGAGTTTTTACTTAATACAAGTTTCTTCTTCTTCTCATTGTTGGGTCACATTTGCGAGAGAGAGTGAGGTGAGAGAAACTTTTGACTGGTACCCCTTGGTTCATGGTAAATCTTGTCTTTATTCTTTTCTTTTTCTTCTTCTCTCTCTCTTCTTTCCTCTCTTCCCCCCTTCTTCTCCGTCTGAGTTCCTCGCAAGGGTCATGCACGACAGTGGTGTGTCGTGCATGCCTGCTCTGAGGTTACACAGGTCGTGCATGGAGATGGCAGCGTCATGCGCGAGTCTCCTTCTTCTTCTGTTCTTCTATCTCCCTCTTTCAATGAGGCCCATATACGGCGCTGCCTATCTCCATCCACAGACATAGCTTCGACGACTTAGTGAAGAATCCAAACGATGGAACTTGCTGCCCCCCGTAGGGGTCCTTTCCTGTCGTGCGTCTGTAGTAGATGGCGATACCCTTCACCGCCCGCTAGAGACCTTGGCAACATCTACCGCCGTCCGCAAGCTTCCTTCGCATATTCGGTGCTTATCGCCGTCCTTCTGACATCCCACGCCGATCGTCGTGCGCCTCGTGAGGATTACAGTAGCGCACTTTACGAAGGACTATCGCCACGTACTTCATCAGAGACTATCTCTGCCCGCGTGGGGGTATGTTGTCTCGTTTTATTGCCAACGGCGATGCCTAGCATCGTCTGTAGTTCATTTCTCACTCTCTAGCCATGAGTAGTAGTGTCGAGCGCCGCCTAAGGGCCACGACACTGCTATTCCAGGGTCGTGAGTGGCAACGCCTAACGCCATCGAGGCCCCATCTCTCTTCCATCTCGTGTTTTCTTTTCATTCTCTTTTCTCTTCTCATTTGACTGAGAGCAGACTTAGCCTAGCACCGCCATATCAGTCTCGGTTTAGAGTAGTATTGTCGCTGTACTGGTCTTGAGAACCATGCCCGTCTTTCTACCACTCCAAGTTTGCCATGCTAGTCTCGCCTCTTCATCAAGTTTTTCTTCTCCTTTCTATCTTTATTTGAACCTTATGCTTCATGGCCCTCTCATATGAACGTACATTGCCCTAAGACAAGGGTGGGTCTTTCTGACCCTCTTGTCTTACAAAATAACCATAGAAGTGTTGTGCAGAAAGCAAGAGGATTGTAGGTTAAGAGCGGAGGTTTCGAAGCAACAAAAGTAGCTAGGGGGCTTTCTTCGTGATCTAAAAGGGCGCCGATGCGAGCCAGCCCGAGTAAGTCCTGATCCCACCATCAATTCCTCTCGCATCAGTTTGTATACAAGCCCTTGCTTTTGAGCAAGGTTCTGAGAGAGAGATCTCAAATCCCAGGTTTGCCAGAAACCCAAGATACGGGCCGCCAAATCATTCAGATCCAGAGGGAGAGATCGAGGCACCTAATCACCTACATACTGGCACATCAACGGGCAATACCTAAAGAAGTACTATCCATGATGCATATTCAAGAAAAGAGACTCAATACCAAGCAAGCAAGACAGTCCAAACAAAGTTTAACTCTTTTTATTGCAATAAAAAGTAGTTACAAGTTACAAGCAAAAAGCCTATTATTAGGGAGGTTACAAGTCCCTTCTATCTGAGGATAAAAGGACGGTTACGGGCCAAAAGAAATGCTCTCCTCATGAAGAAGAAGCAAACCCACAAAAGAAACGCCCTCATCATGAAGACGAAGCAAAACCACTTAGAGTGTTCGCTTCAATTCATATGACGAGTGTCTTCAAAAGGGATGGTTACTGGCCACAAGAAGAAGACAATCATTTCTGAGTCAGCTTCAATTCATCTTGCGAGTATATCAAACATACAAAGCAGAATTCTTTGACAAGGAACTGGCCTATGATGGGGGGCACACCCTGTTCACAGTGGGTGCCCTTTCACAAAACAACAGGGACTTCACTATTGTCCTGGAGGTCTTGGCTTCCAAACGGCATCATAAGTCAGGCCTTACCATTAGTCACCACCATTTTGCCAACCCAAGTGAGCATCGTGCGAAACAATCTCTACATGTGACTCAATGCCGCATGTGAACAACACCCATGCCAGGATGCTCACCATGCACTAAAGAACACCATTTGAAGTCAGCGCCATCTATGTTAGCGTCGGCTGTGCTTCTTACTTCCAGCACCAGCTGCTGTTCTTGAGGAATAGCACCGGCTGTGTTAGCATTGGCTGTGTTAGCGACAATTATGTTAGCGACGGCTGTGCTTTTAAAAAGCATAGCACCGACCGTGTATCTTAAGTCAGCGTCGGCTGCATTTACCGCCATGTGACTCTTTTTTTTTTTTGCCCCCTAGGTTCCCGAGACTCCTTGTTTTCCGCTTAAGACGTTTTGCCTCACCGAGGTTGCATGATTCCCAAGGGAAACCATTCGTCTTCCGGTAACCGTTCAACTCCCTGAGATGGTCCACCTCCTGTAACCATCTGTCTCCCTGTGCCCTTTGGATTCCCGTCGAAAACTCTCCTCCACAACCGGAAACCTCTACAACTTTCCCCAATACACTGGGAAACCACTTACGCCCTCGAAAAACAAAGAAAACTAGTGGAAACCCCTAGACATCCTACTGTTGCCATTGTCGCCTCTTTTTCTCTAAGTCAGAACTCACAAAACCACGACTGAAATTCCCCTGCTCCTTGGTGGACTTCCTTTTCTCACTGCAAGCACATGAAACTCCAGTAAAACTCCGGTAAAAGCTGGTTTCTTCACTGCCCTGCCCTGGCCTGCGAACTCCTGTAAGGCACAATCTTCCCTGCTTTCCCTTGCTAGAATCCTTTGCGTGCTCACCTAGCTTTCACCGAAAATCTCCTTCTCACTGTTGAATTTTAGTATTTTTTTACCGTAGGATTTTTTTACCTTCGGTGAGAATGGGGGCTACCCCGTTTATATAGGCGAAGCCTTCTCTCAAATGCCCCTCGCAAACTGGGAATCCCAGCCACGTCTAAGGAGGCCAAACGTTAGTGGGTCATACCGGGTCGGGTTTAGACCCGAGGCCCTAGGCAAGTTTTATCGCCACCCATGAAGTCCTATGCAAAGCTCTGGCTATGTTGTTAAAACTACTTAGCATCGGCTGTGTTTTTCAGTAACACCAACGGTGGCTGTGTTCTCAATGACCCAGCACTGGTTGAGTGTTCAAGAGACAGTGGTTGGTCGTTCTCAGCATCGACTGCGTTTTCAAAAGGCTCAACATCGGCTGAGTGTTCAAGAGACAGTGGTTTGCCATTCTCAGCACCGGCTGAGTGTCCAAGGAACAATGTTGGACGTTCTCAGCACCGGTTGCTTTTTCAAAAGGCTCAGCGGCGGCTAAGTGTCCAAGGAATAGTGGTGGACACTCTTAGCGTCAGCTATGTTCAAAATAGTCCATTGTCACATGCCCCATGCTAAAAGCCATGCGCATCTTTCTACTGTTATCCCCAGTAGAGTTGCACCTTGATTGTGACATAGTATCCCCAGCAGAGTGTTACGTAAGTTATCTATTCAGGCCATGACTTCTCACCCCCAGTAAGAGTCATATTCGTACTGCAGCTCATGGTTCTTAGTGGAGTTAGGGTCATTTTTACCACTGCAACCCCCAATGGGTCTACCTCAAATCTAGGAGTCGGGTACCATTTTTTACTTATAAGGGACCCACACCTGTTCCCATTATATCTAATGAAACTGGTATTCCCATCTGAACCCCTTGCCGATTTTATCCCCAGGGAATCATATCCACATCTATAGACTTATTCCCCATGCAGTGTCACCCACATGGCGACTCACACCACGGTCATGGATTCATGACCTTAAACTTCATAGCTTTGGTTCAGGTGCACGACCCTAAATTGTATGGTCCAAACTATATGACCATAAACTATAGCGGAGGTCTAGCTGCAAGACCCTAAACTGCATAGCTCCAAACTATATGACTTTAAACCATAGTGCACCTCCGAGCTGCATGAAGATAAAAGGCTTGACACCACGGTCCAAACTATACCACTTTAAAGTGTAGCAGAGGTCTAGTTGCATGACCTTAAACTACATGGTCCTAGTTGTATAACTTTAATTGCATAACCACGGTCCAAGCTATATGACCTTAAACCATAGTGCACATCTTGGGCGCACGACGTTAAACTGCTTTGCACAATTCCCGGAAGCATGACTTTAAACTCTCCCCCTCATACGCGCACACACCTTTTATGTGCATTTTCACGCACATTTTCTCTAATTGACCCATTTGTGTGTGCGCATCATCTTCATTACCTCCCCAGTGAATCCATTCATTTCATCATCATCATTCTCCAATGAGTCTAACCCATGCTCACAAAGCGGCGAACTATCCCGCCACCCATACGCGTCATGCGCTAATGGGTCACCATTTTGCACCCACCTTTCAAACATCATCCATCTTTCATAGGTAGCCTCGTGCCATCGCCCCAAAGTGAGCTAAAACCATCACCGTACTCACTCTATGGCCTCAACAGACTGACATCCATCTCCATTACAGTCCAGCTGTATGACCCTAAACTGTAGTGCACGTCCTGGTCGCATGACGTTTAAAGACTTCACGCAGGTCCCGAAGGCATGACCCTAAAAATGCCTTCCAAAAAAAAAAGAAGAAAAATAATAACGGGCATGGTGTATACCTTGTCAAGGGAATGTCATGAGTAAAATGACGGACGGGTATGGTCATGAAGCCATGAGTAAAAGAGTTCTGTAAGAATAAAAACCTGGGCACGGTGAAAACCTGAAAGGGCATCGTGAGATAAAATAGAAGAATAAGGGTGGACATGGTTGAAAGCTCGTGGGTAAAAGAACGCCAAATAAAAGGGAAGTTGGTGAAAACCGTCTCTACGGTGCCGCTTCCCAAGTTCAAGTGAAAATCTGCAAGGGACGCTTGAGCCAATAAGAAGGTTGATGCAACTCTCGCCTCAATAGGTGGCTTCAGCCTGCATTTCAAAGAAAAAAACCCTGGTGTCACAATACCCAGGACCTCAAAAAAATAAAAAAAAATAAAAAAAATAAAAACACGAGCTTCAAGGAAGAGATTTCGACAGCCTGAGTCTATTAACAAAAAGGCCTCGAAAGACAGAAGACTCTCCAAGAAGGCAAGACAAGTCTCATGAGAGAAGATCATCATTTCCAGTCGGTTACTAAATGCACTCCAAAGATGCCAGAGATGCCCCAAGAATGCTAAGTTGTCCATGACTTTGGACCTATTTTGAAAGATTACTAAAAGTGGGTAGGGGTTATAACCAAAGCTGGTCACCTCGACAAACTGAGGTACCCTACCCGCCAATGAATAACTGGTGCACGATACAGACGAGCGTCGACCAAAGGCTCTTCAGCAGACCATTCAAAATAAACAAACAAGAAAGTCACTCCGACAAACCAAAGAGGCCCTAAGAAGGCTAAGTCAGCCATGAATTTGGACCTGTTACGCGAGATTTCTAACAGTGGGTAGAGGTTATACCCAAACCGGTCACCTCAATAAACTGAGGTACCTTACCCACCAAGGAATACCTGGTGCACAATGAAGACTATCACCGACCAAAGGCTCTTTGGCTGTTTATCCAAGATAAAGAAACCTAGACCAAATGGAAATAATGCCCTTCACTATGGCACTCAATTGCCAGACGGGCCTGATTCTAACTAACGAGGTTTGTACAAAATCATCAGCTTCAGAATCACAAACAATCCCTTGAGGGTAAGGACTTCGACAAGATCCCACAAAAAAGTCTCTTCTTCTGCTAAAGTCTCCACGGATGGACCTGTACATTGCATCCAAATGTCTTAGCATCCTAGCTGCAACATTATGTGAATCTCTTTGATGTTCACATGGTTCTATGGCTAGGAAGAAAAAAGTAATAAAGTCGAAGAAACTTTTTCGAATGTTGTCCTTCTCGCTTCTCTCGAAGCACAATATTCGGTGGGGCAAGCTGTTTGAACACAAAGAAATAATTTCAAAGAAAATGGCGTCTAGCACCTTGAAACGGACTCCGTAACTAGAACTATATTTTTAGTGTGTCAAATTGCTGTGGGACAACCACCATTAGATCCGTCACGATCGAAAACCCCTATGGGTCAAGCATCGGCTTAATCAAGCACTCTAGGACAAAGTTATAGGTAAAATACAAAAAAGGGGTAGGTCACACACTATTCCTGTGTGGCCACCCTGCACCAAAACACCATTAAAGGTGGTTGTTTTCACAGTCATGGGAAAAGACTTTCGAGGTCTATATCTCAATCATTTCAAGTCGAATTGCACTCAAATTATGTGAGCATGTTCGTCTCATCAAGACGAGCATTTCGGTAAGGGGTACGCCACGTGACAATGCCCGAGTAGGGAGAAAAACTAGAGAGAAGTTGCTGATCCATGAAGAAGATTGTAGAAAAATCAATAACAACACGCCTCATTCCAGCTGCCAAATCACAACACTCGCGTACCCGATCGACACAAAACTAATTGCATTATGTGTGTAAGGTCCGAGGCCATCTCTGGTCTGAATTATACGTATGATTAACAGTTGGATTTCACAACGGAGGAGTCGAAGCCGCTATAAATTTTGGCCGTCAGATTTCAAGATTCGACAAAAACCTCGAGACAACGAAATCTTCATCTAGACACAAAATCGAGCTGTGTTTGTTGCAACATGATCTGACGGCATGCTCAGTGCGATTCAATGAAGAAACAAAAGAAAAACATCAAGGAACAAGCGCACTATTGATCTGAAGATTTCAAGATTCATTCAAAATTCAAGTCTCATGATCATGGCTTAAAAACATGATTCATGGCTCGAAGTTGGTATCAAATCGATCGCCATGCCGAGCTCTACAAGAAAATAATCATCTTTCGATCAAACAGGCATCAGAGCAACCTCGGATCAGTCATGGAAGATCACGCAAGTTCTTGGGCAGCAGCAGGGACTGTTTCAAAATTCAACACATTGTTAGACAGAGGCAAAACAGTCTTTTTGCACCCATTTTTAGAATTTCTTTTAATTCAATTAAATTATAAGTATCTTCAATTTTAGGTAGTTTTTTAGCATCCACCCATATTTGGGCCCAATTCTATATAAAAATGTAAAGCCTAATTGTAAAAAAGAACTTTGAGCTCAACTTCGATTCATTCAATAAATATTCAAATTCTTTGTTGAGTTGGTGATACGTCTTGGAGAGAGAGAGAGGAGAGAAAAGAAAAGGGCTGGTACCCCTCAGTAAGATAACTTTCTCTCTCCTCCCCTCTTCTCTCTCCTCTTTTCTCTCTCTTCTCCTCTTTTCTCATCGCTATCTCTTTCTCTCTCCCTTTCTCTCTCCTTCCTTCATCTTTATCCATTTCTCTCTGTTCCTCTGGTCTATCATGCCTCAATCTTCCTGCTTCTCCTTCTCTATTCATGCATGGCGTGCCTATCGTTTTGTGTGATGCCTTTCTGTTCATGAGATAGAAGCAGTGAGCTGAGCCTTATCTTTGATGGCGGGCCATGCCTCTGTCAAAATTATCTCTCTTCTATCTATCACAGATGGCGCGAGCCTAGCGCCGCTTGGGTTCTCTTTCTTTCTTCTCTTTTGTCCCAACTGGTGCAAGCCTAGCATCGCCTGGGTTCTCTTTCTTTCTTCTCTTCTGTCTCAGTCGGCACAAGCCTAGCGCTGTCTGGGTTCTCTCTCTTCTCTTTTGTCACAGCCGACGCAGGCCTAGCGCTGCCTGGGTTCTCTCCCTTTCTTCTTTTCTGTCATAGCTAGCGCAAGCCTAGAGCCTCCTGGGTTCTCTCTCTTTCCTCTCTTATATGAGATTCGATGCAGGCCTAGCGTCGGCTGGGTTCTCTCTCGTTCTTCTCTTCTATCACAACTGACGTAAGCTTAGCGCGGTCTGGGTTGTCTTTCTTTCTTCTTTTCTGTCACAACCGACGTAAGTGCCGCCTAGTTTCTCACTCTTCTTTCTTTATTTCACAGTCGACGAAAGCAATCGCAGTTTGTGTCCTCCTCCTCCTTTCCATCCCTTCTCTCTCATCTTCTTCTCTCATGGTTTTCTATCCTACTCTGTTTCTTCTTCTCTTTTATCTTCTTCTCTTCTCTTTCCTCGTCTCTCTCTCTTCTTTTCTTTCTCTCTCTGATCTCTCTTCTTTCTTTTACTCCTCATTTGATCAAGAAGGGTTGAGACTGGCTTTCAATGGTAGTCATGTCGTTTAGTTGTAATGTTGTTGTGGCAGTCATAGTTACTGTGCTCTCTTTATTGCTATGGCAAACAAGTTATTGTGTCTAGCTAGTCGGTATTGGTATAGTTCTCTAGTAGTAACTCTGTTGAGCCGGTCTGAGCTATCGCTTCTATTTTACTATCACAACAAGTCAATTACCTACTAGTCAGTTCACTGTGTCGGTCTCCCCACTCGATCAAATTCTTCTCACCCCAATCTTCATCCTCTCATTCTTCTCATCTTTTGAATGTGCACGCATGTGTACGTTCACCTAAAGGCAAGGTGTGGTCCCTTGACCCCCCTATCTTGTAATATTTTCCATATGTGTGTGATTACAGAAATAAGAGAATACAAGCCAAGGGATGCTTTTTCGAACCAGTTTTACGGCTGAGGGGTTTTCTTCGTGATCTAAGAGAGCGCCCATGCTAGCCAACCCGAGTAAGTCCTGAACCTACCTTAAATTCCTCTCTCATTGGTTGGTCTACGTGCCCTTGTTTTTTAGTAAGGTTCCCGAGAGAGCGATCTCAAGTCCCGAGTTCCCCTGACACATGCTGTCAGATCACCTAGATCTGTAGGGTGGATCACCTAGATCTGCAGGGCGAGATCAAGGCACTTAACCATGCCATCCTAATCCCATGCTTGAGAAGGAAGTAGTTCAAACTTGTGTGCGAAACATGCGACCTGAGATTGCTCTACTTGTTGAGGCCTCCAATCCGACCTCCATGTCAGAGTTGATCTTTAAGTCGGTTATCATAGAAAGCCTGTCATGCCACCATGACAGGTCATGACAACAATTTGTGACAAAAGGGGCAATGGTAATTCTCTGACCAGCGCTCGGGGCAATCAACAAAAAGGGGTAATCAGCGCAGCAATCACTGTTAGTGATCCAAAGAAGGCTACCTCCCAAACTTTGGACCTCTCCAAAGGGGTAGGCACAATGAAAGCGCCTCAGGCTAGTAAGCAGCAACAATCATACAATCAGGTACCCCCACTGAGAACCTTAATCGAGATGATTATTGGGTCAAGAATAAGAATAAGGTCTTTCCTTTCGAGAAGGAATGGGTTCCCGCACTACTCTGGTTATTACTGGAGCAAAACATGATTGAGCTGCCCAAGAACAAGTTTCCTGATCAAGCTAGACATGACACCCACGCAAGCCACTATGCTTATCATCGGAGGATAAGCCAACCCACAGAGGAATGCTACATACTCAAGGACATCATTGAGGCTTTGATCCAGAAGATTTAGATAAAGCTCGAAGATCTTAAGAGAGCATTCGGGGCAACTGGGGCTTCCCATGCGTTGACAATGCAAGAGAAATGCAAAGGTCCGCACTCTTCTGATGAGCTGCCATCATATCTCCTTCAGGCTTTGTTCGGCATGATGCTCCAACAAGGGCTCGTTACTCCAAAGCCAGCAAGGCAGCCCACACGCCTTGCTTAGGAAACCGAGAATCATTGGTGCCTGTATCATCTGATATGGGGCCACAAGTTAAGCGAATGCTATGGGTTCGAAGCCATAGTCGCAAGAAAGGTTAAAAGTGGTAACATTGCTTGCGCCGTGGCAGAAGATCATTCGCAAGTCAGTGTCCCCATCCAAGAGAATGCTTTAGTGCATGAATCTCATGTTGATGCCTCCGATCCTGCTAAACCCTCGACTTCATAGCCATGGAGAGTCCACCACGGGTGGAGCAGACTCAAGTACTTAAAACGTGAGGCAATTCCTCAAGCTAGGGCTTTTCACAAACCTAACGAGATGAATCAAGCACTTCCAATGAAAACCAAGAGAAGATGGGCACCAAGGGCTGCTCATTGGAGGAAATAGATTCCTCAACCACCCATTGAGTAAGAATTTCTCAGGCCCCTACCTCCATTGTCGACCTTAAAAGACTTCATCCCTAACGCGATCATCCTTCCTCCCTCATCTCATCAGGAGGATGTCCCTGGGCCATCTTCTACTCGGGGCACATCCAATGAGGGTGACGACATTAAAAGCACTCCCCAACGGTCTAAGCAATGGAAAGACCCAAAAGACCCCTTGCACATGTCTAACTCTAGTGATGACGTAAAAAGCTGCCCAAATCGGTCTAATGAGGGGAATGACCTTAAAATTCCCTTATCTACTAACCCCTCTTCTTCTTCTTCCTCTTCTTCTTCTTCTCATTCCTCTTCTATGTCTCCTGCAGGTACAACCCGAGAAGGTCTAAACTTCGAGGCTCTTGACAGAGAACTCGAAAGAACGAATATAAGCAGGACGCACCAGAGGCAGATGAGAAAGACGCTAGCTTAGGTGGCTGGATTCCTAACAGTCGCTAACGCTCTGGCGCCTCGAGCTAAGTCAGAGCCATCTTCCTCTACAAAGAAGCATAAGAGGTCAAAGCAGAAGAAACCCCAGTGGCCCCCTGAGCCCGACTTTGAGCAGAGGCTGAGAGAATCTAGAGGACAAAGCTTCTATTCTTAGGAAGCTTGTCATATGGTGCAGATCTCGGAAGAATTACCTAGCATGGGACAAATGAGCCTGAGATTGAGTGCGCACTTTATCCATTCGGAGCACTTCTATCAGCCAACGAAGTTATTGCGGCCGAACAGGAAATGGCACGGAGTCAATGAGATGAGGTTCAAAAACGGGAATCAAAGTTCTTCGACCTAATACGTGCAGAATTCGAGCTGGTAGAAGATTGGAGAGAGGCCATCATTAGATTTATAAAGCACGGTAGACTCCTTGAAGATCAGGCTGAACGCAATAATGTGCGTTGGATGTCTACCAAGTACACCCTCCTTGAAGGAGGCACTCTCTTCAGACTGTCTTTAGACGGTATTCTTCTCAGATGTGTAGACACATAAGAGGCAAATAAGGTGCTGGAAGAAGCACACTCAGGCATCTGTGGACTGCATCAGTCCGGCCCTAAGCTCTATGAACGGATACGTAGATTGGCTTACTATTGGCCTTCGATGGTTGTCGACTCCTTAAACTTTGCCAAGAGGTGTTAGCTGTGCCAAATGCACTCGAGCCTCATCCATCAGCCTCTAGAGCCCTTACACCCACCAGTGGAATCATGACGCTTTTCACAATGGGGAATGGACATTGTAGAACCAATTGACCCTCCTTTTGCAAAGGGTCATGTCTTCATTCTGACCGCAACAGACTATTTCTCCAAAGGGGCTGAGCCGGTCCCACTAAAGCAAGTTTCTAGGGCTACTGTGGTCAATTTCATGCGCCATCACATCATATACCGGTTTGGGGTGCCTGACCCGATAATATCAAACAATGGCCCTCAATTCAGAAGTCATCACATTGATCGCTTAGTTAACCAATTCGGTTTCGAGTGGAAGTACTCAACTATGTACCACCCTCGGGCGAACGGCCTAGCTGAAGCTTTCAATAAGACCCTGTGCAGTGTTTTAAGGAAGTTAGTGTCAAAGATGAAAAAGAATTGGCATCAGAAGCTTCCTGAAGCATTGTGGGCCTATCGTACTACCACGCGAAATGCCACCGATTCCACTCTTCAGTCCTGGTCTATGGGGGTGAAGCAGTTTTACGCCTTGAAATTCAACTCCTCTCGCCGTGTGTCATACATCAAGGACTGACCAAAGATGAGAGGGTTAAGCTTCATTATCAAGAGTTAGATGCTCTCGATGAAAAGAGGTTAGAAGCTCAGCAAAATCTCAAACTCAATTAGGGGAGAATGAAGGGGGCCTTTGACAAGTCAGTCAAAGAGACAATTGTCATGCATGGACGGCGCAAAGAGAAGTTTCAACCTAAGTGGGAAGGTCCCTTCATAGTCAAGAAGGTCTCGCCAAATGGAGCTTATATACTGGCACATCCTGATGGAGCGGAGGCAATGCCCCTAATCAATGGGCAATACCTAAAGAAATACCATCCATGATACATGCTCAAAAGACTCAATGCGTAACAAGGAGTTAAAAAGACGATAAAAATATACTTCAGCAAAGACTAATTCTTTTTATTGAAGAAGTTACAAGTTACAACTCAAAAACCCATTATTTGGGAGGTTACAATTTATCACGCAGTATTGCTCTCGCATCAGAAGAAAGGAGAGTAGTTGTTCCAGTGATGCTCTTGCATCTGACAAAAAGAGGACAATTACAGGCCAAAAAGTTGCTCTCGCATCAGAAGAAAAGAGAGTAGCTGCGCAAGAGTGTCGCTCTTGCATCTAAGGAAAAGTGGACGGTTATAGGACAAAAAGCACCCTCTCAGTAGAGGAAGGTAGAAGGGTTTTAGATCGAGTATATCAGACATACAAAGCAGACCCTTCTGGCAAGGAACTGGCTTATGATGGAGAGCACGCACTCTTCACAGTGAGCACCCTTCCCAGAACAACATGGAGTGTATAGTTGTGCTGGAGGACATGGCTTCCAAAAGGCTTCATAAGCCCGGCCTTACCATTGGTCACCACCCTTTGCCTACGTTAGTCATCGCCGTGCGTGACCATAGCCACGCATGACTCAGCACCGTACGACTCAGCACCGCACAAAATCGTCACCGTGCACGACTCAGCGTCGCGTGTGATCATCATCGTGCATGACTTAATGTCGCGCGTGACCATCGCCGCATATGAGTTAGCATTGTGTGTAACAATTGCTGCACGCAACTCATCGCCGAGCATGACCACAGTCGGGTATGAATTGCCGCCATCCATGAAAGGATCGTCGAGTGGGCATGGGGGCATGATTACTGCCTCTCACGATGAGCACTGTGTGCAACCTATCACCGCAAGTGTTGACCCGCGACTATTTAGATGCCCTGTGACCCTTTGTCTTCCCTGCAACTATTCAACTCCCCATGACCCTTCGGTTGCCTATGACCCTTCGTCTCCGTGATGACCATCTTTCTCCTAGTGATTGTTCACTGCCTGCAGCTGTTCATTGCCCTGCGACCTCTCGGCCTCTGACTGGGAAACTCCTCTCACCCACCGAAAACCCATTGTTGCACTTTCCCTTCTCCTTTCCTGCCGATAGAAAATCACCAGAAAGCTCTCGAAGGCTAACGGAAGTTCACCAGCACCTCCCTACTGTAACTTGGACCCCTTTACTCCAAAACTACTGCTGGAGTTCCTTGCTGGACCTCGCCGAACTTCCTACTATTCTCACCTTGGCAGCGAGCCTTGCCGGTAGACCCCTGCAACCCTTCATGAATGCCCTTGTGTTCCCCTACCGGTGCTCTCTCTTCCCAGCCGGAACCTTCTTGTCGACAAACTCCTGTAAACCTCTTTAAAGTTCCCTGCATTTTTTTCGAAGTTCTCACGGAAAGATTCTCTCATGTCCTTGAAGTATTCCGATTCCCACTATTCCCAATTTCCAAAAGGCATCGACTCCCACGCCTCTTCGGTTCCCCCAACCATCGCCCCTCGCCGACGGTCCACCTCCTCACAACTTCGGGTTTCACCAGAAACACTCCTCCGCCCGCCAAAAACCCTTGTTAGACCCTGTTCTTTCCCCTACCGGCGCTTTCCCTCTTCGTCGGGAGTTCACTCTTGTTCAACGGAAATCCCCTTCCTGTCTTCTACTCGTTACCAGAGTTAGCAGAAAACTACCAGAAATCCTCAAACGGCTTCCCTGATCTTGCGAGTTTCCCTACTCCTTAGTTTTCTCACTTCAGCAGTTCACCACAAAACTCATCAGAATCCCACCGAGTTCTCGGTGAACCCACTGCTGCTTCTCCTTATTCTACTCCAACAACTAGAGGACCGACAGAGCCCTCTGAACTCTCTGCAACTTCGCTTCAGCCATGAAACTGCTGGAAAAACACTCTAACCCCAGTAGAAGCACCTCTGTAAAACTTGCTAAGGCTCTGAGAAGCCTTGAGAAAGCCTCGATACTCTCCAAAAATGTTTGCAATCACGGTACGAAGCTTCATAACATCTTGAAGCTCGCCAGAAAAGCTCCTGAAGACCTTTGCAAATTTTAGCTTGGGAGTTCTCACCAGAAATCTCTTGCCAGAAGCTCAGGCTCTCTCTCTCTCTCTCTCNCTCTCTCTCTCTCTCGTTCGTGGCGTCGGAACGCGTACCGACGACGGGTAGTACGGGCGTGCG
>NW_006499036.1:864962-887369 GCF_000471905.2 Amborella trichopoda
GTACGTACGTACGTACGTACGTACGTACGTTACGTACGTTACGTTACGTACGTTACGTTACGTACGTACGTACGTACGTACTACTACTACTACTACTCTACTCTCTCTCTCTCTCTCTCTCTCTCTCTCTCTCTCTCTCTCTCTCTCTCTCTCTCTCTCTCTCTCTCTCTCTCTCTCTCGCTCCAAAACTGTTTTACCCTTCGGTAAAATAGTAAAAGGGGGTTCTTCCCTTTTTATACTCAGCAGTGCCATAAACTGCCCTTGACAAATTCGAAAGGACACTGCAGTCCTCATCTTCAGATGTCAATAAGACCAGCTCGAGGTGGGTCAAGCCGGAGGCCTGAAAGGGCTATCGTCGTGCGCCACAGAAGAAGCCATCGCTGTGTGCCTTCGTCAAGGGCCATCACCGCACGCCTTAGTCAAGGGCCGTCGCCGCAGGCCTTTGTCAAAGGCCATCGCCATCGCCATGTGCCTTCATCAAGGGCCATCGCCGCATGCCTTCGTCAAAGGGCCATCGCCACACGCCTTCATTCAGTGCCATCTCCGTGCGCCTTCGCTCAGAGGCTATCGATGTGCCCTTCGTCAAGGATTTAATGTTAAGTACCTAACGCCGTGCACGCACCATCTAGGCCTAATGCCGTGTGCGCCATCCAACACTTAGTACCGCTATCATGCCACGACACTCCCCTCTAGACCATTGTCCTGCCTCTTCAGGAAGTTCATTCCCTGCATCGTAGTCACTCATTAGGGAGTCCAGTCTTTAGTGATGGCTCTGTTCCCCATGGAGCCGCATTCCATCACCACACATTGGTCTGTACTGCATGACCTTAAACTACACAGCTCTGGTCCAGACTATATGACCCTAAACTGTAGTGGAGGTCTAGCTGCACGATCTTATACTGCTTAGTCCTTGTCGCACGACTCAAAACAGTATGACTATGGTCCAACTATATGACCTTAAACCATAGTGCACATCCTGGCCGCATGACTTAAAAGGCTTAGCGACATGGTCCAAACTACATGATCTTAAACTGTAGCGAACGTTTAATTGCACGACCTTAAACTGCATGGTCCTAACTGCGTGACCTTAAACTGCACAGTCATGGTCTACACAGCCATCGTCCGTACTGCATGACCTTAAACTGCACAGCTATTTTCCGCATTGCATGACCTTAAACTGCACAGCCATGGTCCGCACTGCATGACCATAAACTGCACAGACATGGTCTGCACTGCATGACCTTAAATTGCACAGCCATGGTCCGCACTGCATGACCTTAAACTGCACAGCCATAGTCCTAACTGCATGACTTTAAACTGCACAGCTCTGACCCATGCTGTATGACTTTAAACTGCATAGCCATGGTCCAAATTATATGACCTTAAACTATAACGGTGGTCTAGTTGCACGACCTTAAAATGTACGGTCCTAGCTGCATGAACTTAAACTGCACAAGCCACAGTCCAAACTATATGACCTTAAACTGTAGTGGAGGTCTAGTTGCACGACCTTAAACTGCACGGTCCTAGTTACATGACTTTAAACTGCATAAGCACGGTCCAAGCTATATGACCTTAAACCATAGTGTATGTCCTGGCCGCATGACATTAAATTGCTTTGCCCAAGTCCAGGAGGCATGACCTTAAACATGCCCTCACATACGTGCACACCCTGTTTACGTGCATCTTCATGCACGCCTCCCCTAACCGAACCACTCGTATGCGCACACCACCTTCATTACCTTCTCAATAAGTCCACATATGTGCACACCCCTTTATGTGCATCTTCACACACGTTTTCCCTAAGCAACCCGCTCATGTGCGCACACCACCTTCATTACCTCCTCAGTGAGTCCACATACGCGCACACGCCCTTTACGTGCATTTTCAGGCACACCTTCCTAATCGACCCGTTCGTGTGCGTACACCATTCATCATTCCCCAGTGAGTCTTACCGATGCTCACAAAATGAAAAACCATTTCACAATCCATATTCGTTGTCAACTAGTGGGTCACCATTCTTCACTCACCTTTCTCCCTTCATGGGTAGCCTCATGCTATCTTCTCAAAGTGAGTTGTAGCTACCACCATACTTGCTTCATGGCCTCTACAGACTGTCATTCATCACTATCATGGTCCAGCTGCATGACCCTAAACTATAGTGCACATCCTGGCCGCATGACGTGAAAAGGCTTTATACAGGTCTCGAAGGCATGACCCTACACACACACCCACAACAAGAAAATGGGCATGGTGTACACTTGAACAAGGGAATGCCATGAGTAAAATTGATGGATGGGCATGGTCACGAAACCATAAGTGAAAGAGTTCCATGGAAAACAAAACCCAGGCACGATGAAAATCCCAAAAGGGTATCGTGAGAAAAAACGGATAAAAAGCGTGGATATGACCGCGAGTTCATGAGTAAAAGAGCCTAGTTTGTGACAACCGTCTTTACGGCACCACTTCCCATCTTCAAGTGAAAACCTGTGAAAGGGCACTTGGATCGACAAACTAGGTTGACACACTAACGCCGCCTCAGTCGACACTCAATTTCCAAACAGTCACAAGCCTAGCTAATGAGGTCTACCTATAATCCTCAAATGTCAGCATCCAATCACAACACAAATTAGCTCATCACAGCGTGAGAGCTGCAAAAGATCTCCCAAACATCAATAACACAAATTGGCTCATCAGGGAGTGAGAGCCACATAAGATCTCCTACATTTCAACATCAACAACAACAAGAGTCCTTGAGGGTGAGGACGATGGCGAAAAGCTTCCTTTGAAATGCTAAAGACCATCACAAAGGCAAAAAATTGACAAAGCCAGCGTCTAATCTATTAGAGACTTTAGGGTATTCCTCGCTAGCATCCCCTAGCCAACAAGGTCTCAGACTTTCGGGCTGGTTAGAAGCCCCTGATTGGACCCCGCTAGATGCGACCTACAGAGATACCCTGAACATCAAAAGAAAACCTGGTGTAGCAATGAACAATATCGACCAAAGGTTCATAGCATTAGCCTTTAGATACGTTTGATTCTGTTTGAGGAGGTCCCTACAAAGGCCTCACACTTCAGAATCGTAAATAGTCCCTCAAGGGTGAGGACTTCAATAAGATCCCTCAAAATTCTCGAATGATTTCAGTTCTTGATTCTCTCGACGCACAACATTCGGCGGGGCATGCTGTTGGAAGATGTTTTTCATCATCAAGGGGCCCCCGCTCAATAAAAGCCTAACAAATAGTGGAAATTTTGACAGTCTCAGAACAGTCCCAGCACTGATTAAGATCTTCATGAGGACTCGCAAAAGACTTCTGCCATGTTTTGTTGCATTCCATCATGTTTAAGGCAGTGCAGACTGAGAAACAATATCGGCAAAATTGGCCTTCAACACCCTGAAATGGATCCTATAACTAGAGCTACATTTTTTGTGTCTAAATTTGGCTGGGACTACCACCATTGGATCCAACATGGTTGAAAATGCCCAGGGGTCAAATTTAAGCTTGAACGGACACTCTAGGAAGACGTTATAGGCAAAAGAGTGAAACAAGAGGAGCTGCATGCTATTCCCATGCGGCCACCCTGTAACTCCACACCATTGAAGAGACACTCACGACTAGTGACTTTCGACACTCATATCACTCATCTTGAGTCGAACCAAGCCCAAATTTTGTGAGCGTATTTATCTCATCAAGACAAGCGTTTCGATATGTAGCACGCCCATGACGATGCTCAAGCACGAAGAAAAGCTAAAGAGAAGTTGCTGATCCGTGAAAAAAGTGTAAGAAAATCAGCATCGTCATGCCTCGATCGAGCGGCCAAATTACACCGCTCACTTGCCCGATCGACGTGAGACCAATTCCATTACATACGTAAGGTCTCGGGCTATCTTGGACCCAAAACCCGTGCATGACGAACGGTTGGATTCTGCACATGAAGCCAATGAAGCGACTGCAAATTTCATCCTAGGAATTCTAGATTTTCGGCCAAAATTCCAAAGTTGCAAAATCTTCATTCGAGCATGGAATCTAGCTGCGTTTGTTGCCTCATGATCGTAACGGCATCCTCAGTGTGATCCAGTGAAGAACTTACTGAAAAATATCAAGGAAAGAGCACACTATCGATCTGAAGTTTCAAGATCCATTAAAATTTTAAGTCACATGATCGTGTGCTAAAAACAAGATCCATGGCTCGAAGTTGGTATCAAAACGATCGCCATGCCGAGCCCTACAAGAAAACAATCACCTTTCGATCAACCGGGCATCAGAACAACCCCAGATCATCCATGAAAAATCATGCACGTTCTAGGGGAACACAGAGATTGTTCTATAATTCAACATATTGTTAGGAAGGGAAAAATCTGTCATTTTACATCCTATTTTGTAATTTCTTTTAATTCAATTTAATCTTAATTTCCAGCAATAAGGGTTACTTTTGATCATCCACCCATGTTTGGGACAAATTATATATATACCACGTACCATCATTGTACGCAAGGGGACAATAGACACACACACAGAATACACAAAGAGATGCTTTTTACTTAATAAAGTTTATCTTTTTTCTCATTGTTGGGCCACGTTTGGAGAGAGAGAGTAAGGTGAGAGAAACTTTTGGATCGGTACCCTTAGGCTCTTAGTAAACCTTCTCTCTCTTCTTTTTCTTTTCTTCTTCTCTCTCTTCCTCTCCTTCTTCTTCCTCTTCTCCATCTGAGCTCCCCTCAGAGGTCATTCACGTCAGTGACAGTGCCATGCATGCCACTCCTGTGGTCTCACAGGTCGCGCATGGCAATGATAGCACCATGCGCGAGCTTATTTCTCCTTCTGTTCGTCCATCTCTACCCCCCCAGTGAGGCTTGCAGACAGCGCTGCTCATCATCATCCGCAGACACGTCCATGACACCTCAGCGAAGAGCACAGACGACGAAACTCATTGCCGCCTGCAGGGGTCTTCCTCCGTCACGCTCCTATCATAGACGGCGATGCTTATCGCCGCCCGCAAGAGGTCTCGACAATGTTTATCACCACCCATGAGCTTTCTTCACGTGCACAGTTTCTATCGCCGTCCGCGAGCCTCTTTTGTGCTTTCAGTGCTCAATGCTAGTCCTCCGTTTCCCACTCCTACCGCAGTGCACCTCATGAGAATTATTGCCGTGCGCTTTGCAAACGGCTATTGACATACGCTTCACGAAAGGCTATCACGCCCTCTCTGGGGTGCACTGCCTTCTTCTGTTGCCAATGACAATGCCTAGCCCTATCCATAATTCCTTGCTTCCCCTTATGCCGCGAGCAGAAGTGTCTAGTGCCGTCCAAGGGCTGTGACACTGCTACTAGACGGTTGTGGGTGGTGACGCTTGACACCGTTAGGACCCTATCTCTCCACCATCTCGTGCCTCCTCTTCTCACTTGATTGAGCGTTGACCTAGCCTAACACTGCCATAGCTGCCTCGGTTTTGAGTAGTCTTGCCGCCGTGCTGATCCTAAGTACCATGCCCGTCTTGCTACCACTCCGAGTATCAAACTAGTCTCATCCCTTCATCAAGTTTTCTTCTCTTTTCTACGTTTTCTCGAAACTTCCACTCCATCATCCTAACCTTTCACATTCTTATCCACGCGAATGTGCATTGCCTTAAGATAAGGGTGGGTCTCTTCAACCCACTTGTCTTGCAAATTAACCATAGAAGTGTTGTGCAGAAAAACAAGGTGATTATAGGTCAAGGGAAGAGATTTTGAACCAGCTAAAGCAGCTGGGGGGTTTCCAATGTGATCTAAGAGGGCGCCAGAGCAAGCCAGCCTGAGTAAGTCCCGAACCTACCTTAAATTCCTCTCTCATTGGTTGATATATCTGCCCTTGCTTTTGAGCAAGGTTCCAAGGGAGCGATCTCCAATCTCGGGTTCACAAGAAACCCGAGACACGTACCGTCAGATCATCTAGATCCGGAGGTCGAGATCGAGGAACCTAACCAATGGGAATGAAAATCCGCAAATGAACAAATTCCTTTCATTCACCCCCACATTCTATGCGTCATATCGTTTCCCAAACACCAATCACCTTTATCGAATGTCGACAACGCTATAGCATGACACATATAGGAATGTTTATAGTCGAAATTGCGGGCAGGGGACTTCGGCCAGGCCTTGATTGCGAGTGCAAACAAATCGATGAGTTGGCAGAGATTGGGTCCCATCAAATTACGTTCCAAGGGAGAATTGGGTTCTAAGACCTTATCCCTCTCAAATCACTGATAAACCCGGCTTCCCTACTACCTTAACATTGGAACTCAACCAAGAAAGCCGAAAGAGAACAAGGGAAGAGAACCACAAGTAAACAACTAAACTAAGAACATGCAAATAAATAGGAGTAAAGAATCTAACTATAAGACGCAATAAAAATAAGAAATTAAAGAACATAGATACAAGAGGGCGAATCTAAACTAAGCATGAGTAACATAGAATGAAAGAGAGAGGTAGCAATATGGCAATACGGGCATGGTTACGAAGAAGAAAAAGGATGAGATCCTCATCAACAGGACAAAAAGATATGTGTATGAAATGCGAATAAAGATAATAATAAAACTTGAGGAGAAATAAAATTGAAAAGTGGAAGGAGAAGAAAGTTGCTACTAACAAGTAACATGCAATGAGAGGAAAAAAACTAAATATAAAAATGAAATAAAAGGAAAGAGCATAAGAAGGAGGGTTAATATGAATGAAATAGCGAGAAATAGGGAATGATACATTGAAAAGGAGGGGAAGAGGTAGATGAACACAAATCATTAACAAGAGTAATAAGAGATAAGAAGAGTAAATACAACAAAGAGAAAGAAAGAGAGACCAAACTATTGAACAAAATATAAGGAAAATAGATAAAGAAAATATAAAAGAAAATAGGGAATAAAAATGATAGAGGAGATTAGATTTATACCACAACATGGGAAAGGAAGGAGAATCAAGATAAATATCTCCAACTAAGATGGGAAAGCATAGTAAAGAAAAAGAGCAAACACAAGATAAAGAAGATGAGCATTAAGAGAGATCTATATTATTGTATGAGTAGAAGGAGAAGAGACAAACATCAGTCCAATTAGAACAAATAGAGATAAAGAAAAGAAAGAAACAACCACACAATAGATGAAATATTAGATTGGGAAGAGGAATAAACTATACTATCAAATAGAGATAACAAGGAGGGAATATCAATATAACAAACTAAGGGAATATATATTCATGAGAAACAAAGAAACCAAATCTACCCCCAAAAGAAGAGGGGGCAAAAGGGAAATCTACACCATAAAAGAGTAAAATGAAAAAAAGGGGTAAATACAACAAATCTAACAAGGAACATGTATTACTAAGAAGGGAAAGGAAATTATTTAATGAAGAGAATGAGAAATAAAGATGGAGAGGGGATCTATACCATTAAATAAGGAAAAGAACTAAATATACCCAATCAAGAAAAATGAAGGCACACCCACTAAAAGGAAGTGATCTTACAAGCAAAGAGATAAAAAGGGAATGAAGAGATAGAATTTAACTAATCTAGCAAAATATATACTACATTTGAATACGGGAACATAAATAGGATAAAAAATGAGAGAAAATAAGGAAAAATAAACAAATCTAGTTAGAATGAAATAAATGCAAAGTCCCAGAAAAGAGGAAGAGGGAAGCTATATCAAGAAATGAAGAAGAAAGTAAAGCAAGTCATAGATGCAAATGATAAATGAGAATAAATCTTCGAAAACCAATAAAAGAGAGAAAGGAAAAGAAAACAACATTTAGGTCGGGCTCCTAGGCTCGGCGTCCAGAGTTGATGCCGATTCAGATAGTAAAGTTTCACAATCAATCCCGAGCTTTCTAGGGTGTTAACAGAGCAAATAGTATAGGAAGAAGGGGGTCTGAAATGTCTGATTATCTGGATCTCCTTCGGTTTGGAGTATAATTTGAAGGAGTTTATAGTTGTAATTTTGGATTGAATGGGGGTTGCTCAAAGAGGGCTCACCTTGGGGCTTTTTTCTCAAGCTCAATCATAGGATCAAGAGTAAGGAAATTTGGGCATAAACTAGGCTCAAATCCGTAAAAATCCAGACCTTTTGTATGAGGTAAAAAAGGCAATTTATAGGAAAAATAGACCCATGACAACTTGTAGATCTGTTTTGTGTGATTTTTGGGCCATTAGATCTTTGGCGACACTTGGATTGGCACTGGCGTTGGTTGGAATGGTGCCATGTCATTAATGTTGTAGTAAAAACGGTCAGTAAATATTAATTTCTCATTAATGCGGGCTCTGTACGACCTGTCAAAATCTTGCGTCATTGGCATTGTCATCGACAGAATTCCGACAGCCTTAAGCACTATTCATGACACGTTTTGGTGGCTCTGATCTGGTTCATATGGACCAATCATAGATTGACGCTATTCCGACTAGTGCTGACGACATTTCGATTGTCGCCAAATACCAACTATCTCACCGCCTTGGTTGTACCTTCGTCTGATCATCAACCAATGAGAGTTCGACAACCTCGCTCCATACTGATGTTTGACATGTTAATATGAGCTTGTCATGTCAACCGGTATAGACTGACTTGTCAGCCCGTCACTTCAGTCACATCGACTAGGTTGTGTCTTGCCTGGTGAAGGTCTCAAAACCTGACGTTGGTGGAAATAGCATTGGCAGCATTAACACTGCTGTCAGGATTCTTGATCTTGTCATAGCTTGAAAATGGAGGCCTGAGGCTTGATGCCATTTGGATTGGTGTGGTGCCAAAGGGAATGGCGTTAGGTATTCGTTCTCTTTGGTTTCCCATGTTGTGACTAAGGTGCCTTTGGTACCTTGTTGTCAGACTTTTGGTAGGGTTGTAGTGCCCGTAGGTAACATCAGAGCCTTTCCTTTCGAATGAATCATGGTCAAGCTTCTTTGGGTTTTCCTTGCTTCTTTTCACATCTCAATGCCTTTGGTCTCACTAGAGCGATAAGAGTTTGGTGGAGGCTTGTTTAAGGAGAAGGAGTCTTGGTGGGGTGAATGGTCTAAAATATTTTGGTGGTCTGCCTGGGACATTTTGACCTATACATAACTTCTGCAGTCGAGATTAGGGTGCCTACAGTTGCCCCTCTTGTCGCTTGTGTCGCACTCTAGCGGTGAGACACAAAGCAGCAAAGAAATAGACCCCTACAGTCAAATATTTGGGTGGAGGAGAGAATCTGGACTCATCTTCCATGATATCATGGCCTTAAGAGAGAGGGGCTTATCATGTCTAATGGTCTCATCTGGGACTCGATGGTTAGCTTAGCCCGTTGTTTGGGGCGCTGCAACTTATTTGCTCCCAAACTCCTTGTTGGGACCTAGAGGTTGTAGATCCATTTGTAGATTGTAGGGCCGGTGTACCACTTTTTTGAAGATTCAAAGTCAAATTCATCTAGTAAGGAATGTAGAGTTGAAAAGGGTGGAAAAATCTCGACTGAATAGATCATAGATGGCCTCATATCTGAGGTGTGTTCCTAGGGTTGTCTAAGGCTGGTGATGGCTTAGTAATTGGGAGTTTTTTTTTGCTTTCTGGTTTTGATGGGAAAAATGGGTATGGTAAGTAGTTTCTACTCACCATAGTTAGCTCACCGTTAGATCGAGTGATCGAGTGACTATGAGTACAATATGATCATCATTATCAGGGTCGTTCTGACTCTTTTATTTTTGAAAATCATTTTTTAAGGCATGAAAGTTTTGAAATCAGGGAGAAAGGTTTTTAGAACAAATGCTAACATAAGGTTACGACTTGAACAAAAAAGACTAAGTATTTTGAAATGACATACACAGAAGTGAATGTTTTAATAAAGTTCCAGACAGGGTTGTCTTTAGTACTGGACTTTTAGATTTTTAGAAGAGAGATATTTTTGAAAGATTAAAAATAGACTTGGTTCACATTTTCAACTTATGCATTTGAGGAGTCATCTGAGCAGTTTAGCGTCATGTGGTGATGGACAAGGTAAGCAGTTTAACACCATGCATCCATGGATGAGGTGATTAGTTTAACGTCATGCATCCATGGATAAGGTAAGTCATTTAACGTCATGCATCCATGGACGAATGTCGAATAGGACTGCCCCTAACAGGTATTGCCAGTATTCGGTTGATAGATTGAAGGGACATGGGCTTTGGTTAATCATATGATTACTTAGGGGATCCGGTATCAGTGTTGGTCATTAAGATAGAAGGGTACTTCGGTTAATCATATCGCCAGTAAGTTGTAATTGTCTCCAAATGATAAGAAGGGTACCTTGGTCATTTACTGACATGTGCCCCTAAGGGAATCATCCATCAGGTCTGGCTTGCCCCATTTTGGCTGGTAGGATATTGTCTTGGATCCCTTAGGGGTTGATATGAAATTGTAAGTCATAATATTAATGCCTTCGGCAACATCCAAATGTCTTTAAGTTATTCAGGGGTATTTTTATCATTTGATGACATTTGCCCTAAAGGAATCTTCCGTCATCATGAGCCTACCCTACTTTTGGCCTGATGGGAGTCACCTCTAATCCCTTGGCGGTTGACATGAAAAGGTAAGTTAAGGGTATGGGCGTCACTGGAAATGCCTTTGACGACATTCCGAATGTCTTCAAGTCATTTAGGGAATTTGACGACTTGTGCCCCCATAGGAATCTTCCTTCATCATAGGGCTGCCTTGATTTTGGCCTGATGGGACTCGCCTCTAATCCCTTGGGGATTGAATTTGAAACGACAAATTGTGGGGTTTAACGCCTTTTGGAATTCCTTTGGCACCATGTTAAGTGGCGCCCCACTGTGGGGCCCTCTTTTTATAAAAGGGGCCCTTGGGGTCCCAAAGGGACCCATTCGTGGTTCACTTTTTGGGTCCTTTTTGAATTTTAGGATGTCTTCCCACCACCATATTCCATTACAGAAATCGGTGACTAGTGGCACTATCATGGGCTTCCATTGTACTAGCGATGCTTCTCCCCCAGGGCTGCTCGTTCCTGGCGATGATCTTGCATTTCAATCTACGATGGGCCCTGGTAGGTGTATGAAGGCTCGACCATCCTCATGCTTTGATCTTGTCGATTTTGGTTTCCTTGAGGGGGATGGTTCCCATGTCTTGAAAAGCCTTTATCATGCCCTAGGTCGTGCTTCTCATGAGGCGATATCCCTCTTTCCCATCATCATAAAGACAGTGATAAGAGATTTGAAGGAGGTCGGTCCCCTTGGTATTGGATCTTTTGTGAAGGAGATGGATGAGCTTGTCATTCTTGCCAAAAGGATCAGTGATTTGGAAGACTTGACCGAACCATAGGATTCATCGGTCTTACTCAAGGAATTAACTAATTGATAACAAAATCTAGTGACGAAGAGTTTTTGAAGGCTTTCTTGCTGTCACATTTGAATTGATTTTGTTATTTCAGTCTTGTACTGATCCTCTAACAAGTTTCTCTTATTTAAATAAAAGATTCACCTCTAGGGCTTTTGATTGTGTGTATGCATTTGCATTTTCTTGCCTTTGCTTGATCAATGGGACTATCCCTAGGAGTACACATATGTGCTTCCCCAAGGATTTGTCCAATTTCTGTGCTTTAATTTAGGCAGCACTTGCCTGACTTAGGTCTGGCACTAATCGGAGTGCCAATGGTGTTATTACTAGTAATGCCCCACTGTAGTTTGGGCATTTTAGTAATTTGACTAGCATTGGGCTCTAGGGAAATCATACTGGTTCGATGCCTCGCTCTCGCCCTCTGGGTCGGGTTCACCTGGTGGCATGGTTTTATGTTTGAGATGGACCTAGGACCTGAGATCGCTCTCTCGGGAATCACGTAAAAAATACTTGAGCAGGAGTACGAACCAGTGAGAGAGGAATTAGGGTCGTGAGGCGGGAGTTACCTCATGTGGGTCCGTGACACGCTCGGGCTGGTTCACGTGGGCACCCTCTTAAATCACGTTGGAATGCCCCGCTGACCTATAGCCGGTTTAGAATCACCTCCCTTGACCTGTTTCTCCTTTCTTGCAAACACACACACACACATTAAAAGTACTGACAAGTGGAGCATGGGTCCCCATCTTGTTATAGGGAGAGCGTACACTTGTGTGTGTACTCAAGGAAGAAATGAAAAAATAACACACGAGAATCCGTGTCAATTCGACAGCCTCACAACATCTTCTTGACAAGGGACTCTCGATACATATTTTACTGTAAAGAATGTGAGAAGAAAAGAGATAAGAGAAATGAAGGTAAGTGAAGAAGTATGACTGGGCGGCTCAGCTGGCACAGTGGTTAGACCAGTACGGTGACTGACTTGACGTGGTAGTAAGATGGGCACGATAACTCAGCTTGGCACAACGGCAATACTACTCGATGACAGAATCAACATCGACCAACTTGACATGATGGCTAGTCTGACATGGCAGCAAGATGGGCACGGTAATTGAGACCAGCACAGTGGAAATACTGCTCGATGACAGAACTTGCATGACGACTAGTCTGGCGCAACGACTAGTCTGACGTGGCAAGAAGGCGGGCACGATAACTTAGACCGACATGGTGGCAATACTGCTTGACGACAAGACTGACATGACGGCTCAAAGCTCAGCCTGCCCTCTTAATCCTGAGGGTAGCGACCCAAAAATTTCTCTCTCCTTCCTCTCTCTCCAAAAACGTCACCCAACAATGAAGAAAGATAAAAAATTTATTAAGCAAAGTGAGGTCCGTTGTAAAATGATATCATGTGATTTATATAGATTTTTGCCCAAACATGGGTGGATTAATAAAAATCTACCCTAACTGATGATAATGACAATTTATTTGAATTAAAAAATCTAAAAATAGGATCAAAATCATGACTTTGCCCTTGCCCAACAACACACAAAATTTCAAAATAGTCCCTACTACACCCATGGAACGTATGCGATTTTCCTAGGCCGTTTCTAGGTTACTCCGGTGCCCGTTTGGACAAAAGATGATCGTTTTCTCGTTGGTCTTGGAATGATGATCGATTTGATACCCATTTCAAGTCACGGATCGCATTTTTAGGCCACGATCATGCGATGCGAAATTTGTACAAAACTTGAAAACTTCGGATCGAGATTGCTCATGTTTCTCGACGTGTCTTGATGATTTTTTCACTGATTTATACTTAGCATGTCATCACGATCGCTTTGCACCAAACACAGCTCGATTTTGTACCCGAATGAAGATTTTTTACTTTTTGGTTTTACTGAAATCTAGAATTCGGTGGTCGAAATTTACAGCAATGTTATTGGCTTTGAACGTGAAATCCGACCATTCATTGTGCACGAGGTTCAGCCCAAATGTAGCCTCATACCTTACGCACGCGATGAAACAAATCTCATGTCAATCTGATACATGATCGCCGTGATATGGTCGCTCGTGTGAGACACGTCGCTATTGAATTTCCTGCAACTTTTGCCGCCAATCATCAACTTCTCTCTAGCTTTTCTTCTTTCTCAGACATCGTCATGGGACATGTCATATATCAAAACTCTTGTCTTGACGAGACGAACACACTCGCAAAATTTGAATGCGATCGGACCCAAAACGAGTGAGATATGAATCTTTGAAGTTGCTGCTTGTGACTATGCAAACTAATCTCCTTTAATGGAGATTGGTACAGGGAGGCCGCACGAGAATAGCATGCGGCCTACCCTTTTGTAATATTTCACCCATAACTTTGTCTTGGAACACGTCTGTTTAAGCCGAAACATGACCCCTAAGAGTTTTTGACCGTGCCGGATCCAATAGCAGTTGTCCCACAAAATTTGATGAACCGAAAATAGAGTTCTAGATGCGGGGTCTATTTTAAGTGCGAGAGGCTGATTTTTTTAAAACTGTTTCTTTCTTTGCACTGCCTTAGACATGTTGGATTGCGACGAAACATGGCAGGTGGCCTTTTGGAGTCCTAAGGAAGAATTTAACCTGTTCTGGGGTAATTCTGAGACTGTCAAAAATTACACTGTATGTCAGGGCTTTATTAACTGGCTTGTCTTTTACTTCGCATCGGGGACCCAAGGTGCTGAAAAATGTCTTCCAACAGCTTGTGCTGCCAAATGTTATTCTTTGAGAGAAACGAGAAGGACAACATTTAGAAAATTTCCTTCTGCTTTATTTCTTTTTTCTTCCTAGCCACAGAACCACCTGAACGTCGAGGAGATATCCACGTAATGTGGTAACTAGGATGCTCAAACATTTGGATGCATTTGTCGTAGGTCTATCCGTGGAGACTTTAGAGAGAAGAGACTTTTGAGGGATTCTATCAAAGTCCTCACCCTTGCGTGGGCTGTTTGTGATCTGGAGGGATTAGTATTTTAAGTTCTCACCCTGTCGGAAGGGCCTTGTGAAAATGACTGAGCTATGTGTCATTCAGCTTTGAAGAATGGATGTGGACTGGGCTACGTTGTGACCTAGCTTGAAGAAGGGATGTAGACTGGGCTACGATGTCACCCATCTTGAAGAAGGGATGTGGACTGGGCTACGTTGTCACCCAGCTTGAAGAAGGGATGTTGACTGGGCTACGTTGTCACTCAACTTGAAGAAGGGTTATGGACTGGGCTATGTTGTCACCCAACTTGAAGGAGGGATGATGACTGGGCTACGTGTCACCTAGCCCTGAAGCAAGGAGAATGGGATGGAGAGAGAAAGAGAGGATAATAGAGATGAAGAAAGAGAAAGGAGAGAGAAAGAGAGGCATGCACAGCGCTGCGACTATCGTGTATGTCAAGAAAGAGAAGAAGAGAGATATGCATGCACGGCACTGCCACTACTGTGCATGTCGAGAGAGAAAAGAAGAGAAGAAGAAGAGGAGAACAGAGAAAGAGAGGCATGCACGATGCAGCCACTTTCGTACATGTTGAGAGAGAGAAGAAGAGAAGTACAGAGAAAGAGGGCATGTACTGTGCTGCCACTACCGCGCATGTCAAGAGAGAGAAGAGAAAGAGAGGCAGAGAAGGAAAGAGAGAAAGAGGAGCATGTACGGTGCTGCCACTACCGCGCATGTCAAGAGAGAGAAGAGAAAGAGAGGCAGAGAAGGAATAAGAGAAAGAAAGGCATGTACGACACTATCACTTCCATGCATGTCAAGGGATAGAAGGGAGAGGCAGAGAAGGAAAGAGAGAAAGTGGGGCATGCACGGCATTGCAACTGCCGTGCATGTCAAGAGAGAGAAGAGAAAGAGAAGCAGAGAAGGAAAGAGAGAAAGAGGGGTATACACGGTGCTCTCACTTCCATGCATGTCGGGAGAGAGAAGAAAAGAGAAAGAAAGAGAGAGGAAGAGGGACACACATGACACTGCCACTGCCGTGCAAGTCAGGAGAGAGAAGAAGAGAGAAAGATAGAGAAGAGGAGAGGGACACATACGGAACTACCACTTCCATGCATGTGGGTAGAGAGAAGAAGAGAGAAAGAGAGAGAGAGGAAGAGGGACACACACGATGCTGCCACTACCGTGCATGTCAGGAGAGAGAAGAAGAAAAGATAAGAGGTGTGCATGCACGGTGCTGCCACTACCGTTTATGTCAAGAGAAGAGAAGAGAAGAAGAAAAGGAGAGATGGGTGACAGAGAAAGAGAAATAGAGAGATAGAGGAGGAGATAGAGAAATAGGAGGAAGAGAGAGAGAAAATTTTGAGGGATCCTATCTAAGTCCTCAGCCTCCCGTGGACTGTTTTGTTTGTTTGAAGGATCCTATCAAAGTCCTCACCCTCACGTGGACTGTTTTGTAATGATGACTGGGCTACATATTTACTCAGCATGAAGAAGGGAGGTTGACTGGGCTACATGTTCACCCAGCACCAAAGAAGGAAGATTAACTAGGCTACGTGTTTACCCAGCACCAAAGAAGGGATGGTGACTGGGCTATGTGTTCACCCATCACTGAAGAAGGGCTGATGACTGAGTTACGTGTTCACCCATCACCGAAGAAGGGATGGCGACTGGGCTATGTGTTCACCCATCACCGAAGAAGGTAGGACGATTAGGCTACATATTCACCCATCACCAAAGAAGGGATGACGACTAGGCTACGTGTTCACCCATCACCAAAGAGATGTTGAGAAATTATTTTAATGTTTACTCACCCTTATTGGACGATATTTTTGTGCGAGGAAGGAAGTGTTGGCTGAAGCGGCCTATAGAAGTGGGAGTTGCATCAACCTGCTTTTTTGGTTCAAGCGCCCTTTGCGGGTTTTCATAAGGACTTGGGAAGTGGCACTGTAGAGACGGTTTTACCCATCCTCCTTTTATTCAAGGCTCTTTTACCCATGGCCTTACGGCCATGTCCACCCTTATTTTTCTGTTTTTACTCACGGTGCCCTTTCGGGTTTTCACCGTGCCCAATTTTTTTTCCACGGAACTCTCTTACTCATGGTTTCGTTACCATTCCCATTCATCGTTTTTACTCATGGTGTTCCCTTATTCAAGTATACACTATGACTTTTATTATTTTTTGTGAGGGCGTGTTTAGGGTCATGCCTCATCGACCTGTGCGAAGCCTTTTAACGTCATGAGATGAAGACGTGTACTATAGTTTAAGTTCATATAGCTGGATCGTGGTGGAGATGAATGGCTATCTGTGGAGGCCATGAAGTGAGTATGATGGTGGTTTGACTCACTTTGGGGAGATGGCATGAGGCTGCCTGTGAAAGATGGATGGTATATGGATGGAAGGTGGAAAGTGGTGACCCACTAGCTAACGGCGAGTATGGATGGTGGGATGGCTCACCGTTATTTTGTGAGCATGGGTAAGACTCATTGGGGAATGATCGCTGGCGATGAAGGAAAATGGATGTACTGGGGAGTTATGAAAATGGTACATGCAGAAGGGGTGTGCATGTATGTGTGGGGTTGTGTTTAAGGTCATGCCTTCTAGACCTGTGCAAAGGAGTTTAACATCATGCAGCTAGGACGTGCACCATAGTTTAGGTCACACAACTTGACCATGGCTATGCAGTTTAAAGTCATGCAGCGTGGAACATACAGTTTAAGGTCGTGCAACTAGACCTCTGCCACAATTTAAGGTCGTATAGTTTGGACCATGCAGTTTAAGGTCGTGCATCTAGACCATTGCTGTAGTTTTGGGTCATGCAACTGGACCATGGTTGTGCAGTTTAAGGTAATGCAGCATGGACCATGTAGTTTAAGGTCGTACAACTAGACCTCAGCTACAGTTTAAGGTCATATAGTTTGGACCATGCAGTTTAGTGTCGTGCATCTAGGCCATTGTGTGGGTCGTCATGTAGGTGAAGCTTTATGGGGAATAGGTCTGTCGATGGCAATCTGACTCCTTGGGGATAAATTGGTTAATTCCATACACAAGCAAAGGGCTCAGAGGGAGATGGTGGCTTGACGAGGGATAGCAAACGGAAGCAGACTTCACTGGGGATTAGGGGGTGAGTGTGACTCCCTGGGGATGAAGGGCAGTGGCATGCTCATAACTCCATTGGGGATAGTGATGGGACATGTATGGCGATGACATGCTCGACTGTAGGAGAGAACGTCTTGAGCACACGCATGGCAATAGCATGCTCGATGATGAAGCACACACAACGGTAGCATGCTCGGTGATAAAGCATGCACGGTGGTAGCATGCTCAGTGATGACATGCTCGGTAGTGACATGCTCGATGGTAGCATGCTTGACGGTGAGGCATGTGCGATGGTGGAGCATGCACGGTGGTGAAGAAGGAGCACACGCAGCGATAAGGAACACACGCAGCGGTAAAGAAGGAACACACAGGGTAGTTGAGGGGACGTGCGTGTGAGAGATGAGTGCGAATGGTGGTTTGCGAAGGACCTTGGACTCGGGCTTGGGAGCTGCTGCCCCGATCAACCCGACCTCATGGGGGAAAGGTCTTTTAAGGTCTCTTGCCCCAAACAAACCACTGAGGGGTGCTTTTAAATGTCCTCACCCTTGTGTGGACGTGTTGAGGGAAATTTTAAGGTCTTCACCTACTTTAGACCGTTGTAGAGGTAGGGGCATGCATGACAAGAACGGAGGTCATGGGTAGTTAAGGTGCATGATGGAGGCTTAAAAGGGGGATATGAGTGGTGTGACTCGACTGGGAAAATGGTGGCTAGGAGAGTCTTTAGGTAATGATGTGTTTGGTAATGGTGATGCGTGGAATGGGTACAATGGGTGACAATAGTGTCCCATCAGGTGTAGAAGTACACAGTGGAGACTGTGGTACTCCTCTTTGGAATATTGCTTTGTAGAGGAGGGCATATGCCTTGCATGCTCTGCTTCAAAGGCTCACAGTCAAAATTGTTGTACACCTCTCTTTGATATAGCATTGTAAAGGTTGTCGCATACCTTGCATGCTTTGCTTTGAAGCCTCACAATCGGAATTGTGGTACACCTCCTTGGGATATAGCTTTGGTAGAGGCGATCGCATGCTTTGGAATCTCACAGTTAGAACTGTGGTACTCCTCTTTATCGATGAGGCGGTTGCATGCTTTTGCTTTGATTCCTCACAGTCACAACCGAGGTACAGCTTGATTAGGGAAGACATCTCGAAGGGGTGGTGTCCTTTCACCGGGGACTTGTAAAGAAGGATGTAGTAGGGGATGTGTAGGAGGGTGTCATGTAGTAACCCCATGGAGACGTTAGGAACAAGAAGCAGTTTATAGTCGTGCGAATGGACTATATGTCGTGCAGTTTAACGTCTTGGTACAGGGACGTGAGAAATTTTTACTCGTTTTGTCCCATAAGGCAAGATCAGCATGCCCGTCATTTGAGAGGGAGTGCCCCGAAGGGTTTTCATCACATCCCTTTTATTTCGACACTTTTGCCCATAGTGCCCTTGCGGGTTTCCACTTTGCCCATATTTTTTCTCTTTCTCTTTGACATATTTTGCCCATGGTGGCCTTTGGGGGTGCACACCATGTCCGTCATTTTTTTTGACATTTTTACCCATGACACCCTTGTGGGTTTTCATCATATCCGTCTTCCTTTTTTTTTTTTTTTTTTTTTGCAGAAGTGTGTTTAAGGACATGGCCCTGTGACCATCATCCACCGATACCTAAGGGCATGTTTAAGGTCTTGCCTCCGAGACCATATGTTATGCAGTTTAACGTCATGCCACTAGGACATGTGCTATAGTTTATGGTCATATAGCTTGGACCGTGTGTGGCACAAGATCACACATAGAATCATGCCTGAAGTTCAATTTTCCCATGTTTATGTAATTCTGGATAATGTCTTCGATGGTAACACACTCCTTAGTCTTGTGACCGAATAACCTATGATATTAGAAATAATTGGGCTCGACATCTCTCCCAACTTCCTTCGGCCTTTTCGGCGCAGATAGTTCAATCACCCCCTATGATAAGAGAGTTTGAAACAACTTGGGGATCGCGGGCTTGCCAAAGGAATAACTCTTGTGTCAACTTTTTACTGGGAAATGCTTGATTTTATTCTTGGGGACATCGAGTCTTTGATCTCTTTGTGGCAATAGAGTCTAATCAACCTAAGCTGGGGGAGGTTTTTGGTAGCGATTCGGCTTTCTTGTCATTGAGGTATCACATCTTTTTTATTCTTTGGCTACCATGCCTTTTACTAGTCTTCTGTTCCCAATCCGAAGAAAAGATGGAGAAGGGACAGGCAATGAGGGAGGCGAGGGTGGGAGTAGTTCATCATTTGATAACCTGTTTCGATGGTCAGGAGTGGTGCTTGAGAGACGGTAAATAGGGCTTGGTGGGTATGCTCAAGCTTATGAGACTCCAGTACCACTTGACACAAGGTTTCTATCATTTCATCTTTCAACGTCATCTCAGCCCGTAACTGCCTTAACGTGACCTTAAGCTGTGCAATCTCATCTTCACAAGCTTCTGGTACTTCACTGATTACAACAGTTTCGACACTAGTCGTACTTGAGGGCTCTTTACAGTTAAAAGAGAACCTAAACTTCTCATAGGATGGCAAGCCTCCATCATCATCCTCGGGGGGATACATGAGGCATTCATGACATGAGGAGAACACACAATTGGCTTTGCAGGGAGTCATGGCATTCTCATAGCATGAAGTAGCCACTGGAACAGAGCTAGCATCAGGGGAAGCGGAGCTCGTTGCATCATGTACTGGGGAGCAGCTTTCCTTGGATGAGAGTGACGAGTTTTCATCAGAGGTAAGAACATCTGGGGGACAACAAGCAAGGGAAGTAGCATCATTAAGACCAATGAGAGTAGACGGCTATCCATAACATGTCCAAGATTCAGTGATGAATTCTTGGAAAGACGGAAAGAAAGTGGCCAATGGCAAGGTCCCCTTCTTATTCTGAAGGTCTATCTTGACAATGGGTTTCTCAAGCCCTTGCAGCGACTCAACAGTATCAGTTTTCTCTTCAGCTTCATATTGGGGAGTTGGGATATCAAGGCAGACTTTCAGGGGAGATTATGGATCATTCTATTGCATTATGGGAAGGGACCCTGTTCTTTGAACGTATTTTTCAGCACCTTGGTCCCTGATAGGAAGCAGATCAATAAAGCCTACAAAACAGTGGAAATTCCAATTGTTCTCAGAATGGCCCCATAATTGGTCATGATCTTCATCAGTACTTCAAAAGACCACCTGTCAAGTTTCATCTCCATCAGACATGTCTAAGGTAGTAAACACAAAGAAACAATTTCAGCAAAATTGGTCTCTAGCACCATGAAATGGACCCTGTAACTAGAGCCATACTTTTAGTACGTCAAACATATGTTAGAACACCACCATTAGATTCGATATGGTGGAAAACCCCTATGGGTCAAGTTTCAGCTTAATTGGGCACTCCAATCACTGCATCAAAACACCATTAAAGGTGGTTGTCTTTACTGTCACGGGAAGTCACTTTCGGAGCCTATAACTCACTTGTTACAAGTCGGATCGCTCCCAAATTGGGTGAGCATGTTCGTCTCATTAAGACGAGAAATTCAATATGTGGTATGCACCGTGACAATGCCTGAACGGAGAGAAAAACTAAATGAAAGCCACAGATCTGTGAAGGGAGTAGTAAAAAATTCAGTAGAAGCATGCCTCGTTCAAGTAGCCAGATCAAGACGCTCGCATCTTTGATCCGAGGCCATCTTTGATCCGAACCTTGCATATAATGAACGATTGGATTTCATACTTGAAGGCGTCAAAGCTGCTGTAAATTTCGACTGTCGGAATTCAAGATTCCGGTCAAAAACTCAAGACGACAAAATCTTCATCCGGACATGAAATCAAACTACGTTTGTTGCAACGTGATCGTGACGGCATGCTCAATGTGATTCAATGAATAAATCATGAAGAAACATCATGGAACGAGTACACAATTGATCCGAATTTTTCAAGATTCATCCAAAATTCAAATCTCATGATCATGGCTCAAAAACATGATTCATGGCTCGAAGTTGGTATCAAAATGGTCGCCATACCGAGCCCTACAAGAAAACAATAATCTTTCAATCAAAAGGGCATCAGAATGACCCCGGATCAATAACAGAAGATCACGCAAGTTCTCGAGCAGCAGCAAGGACTGTTCTGGAATTCCGCATATTGTTAGGCAGGGGCAAAACAATCCTTTTGCACCCATTTTTAGAATTTATTTAAATTCTATTAAATTATAATTAGCTTCAATTCTAGCTAGTTTTTTGAGCATACACCCACGTTGTAGCCCAACTCTATATAGACATGCAAAGCTAAATTGTAAGGACGCTTTAGTTTAGTTTTCATTGATTCAATAAAATTTCTATTCTTGTTGAAGTTCTTGGGTACGTCTTAGAGAGAGAGATGAGAGAGAAGAAAAGGGTCGATACCCTTTAGGCAGGTAACTTTCTCTCTCCTCTCCACTTTTACTCTCCTCTCCTCTTTCTCTCTCCTCCCCTATTTCTCATTTCTATATTTTTCTCTCTTCTTATCGTCTCTATCTCCTTCTCTTCTTCTGAAGCCAGTTGGTGAAGCCTAGCGCCAGCTGGATTTCTCCCTCTCATTCTCTTCTGTTGTAGTCGGTAAGGCCTAGCACTGACTGGACTTTTCTCTTACCTTCTCTTCTATTGCAGTCGGTGAAGCCTAGCGTCGCCTAGATTTCTCTCTCCTTCTCTTCTATTGCAGTCAGTGAAGCCTAGTGCCGACTGGATTTCTCTCTCTCCTTCTCTTCTGTTGCAATCGATAAAGCCTAGCGTCTGTGGATTTCTCTCTTCTTCTCTTCTGTTGTAGTTGACGAAGCCTAATACTGGTTGGATTTTTCTCTCTCCTTTTCTATCACAGTCGGTGAAGCCTAGCATCGGCTAGATCTCTCTCTTGCTTCTCTTCCATCACAACCGGTGCAAGCCTAGCTCCTGCTGGGTCTCTCCGTTTCTCTTCCTCTGACACAGTCGGTGAAGCCTAGCGATGACTGTGTTTTCTCTCTCTTCTTTTGACACAGTCAGTGAAGCTTAGCACC